>CM071634.1:6330693-6508193 GCA_036419045.1 Scirpophaga incertulas | reverse complement strand
CTCTGTAATGTTTTTCAGTTCTGGGTAGACTCCCTAATTACCTGATACTACATCCTACAAATTACAAAATTTTATAAGCATTTACTAGCGACCCGCCCCGACTTCGCACGGGTGCAGTGAAAAAATGGTTATGGTGGGTTATCCCTAAGAGATAGACATATACCATCGCAGACTTTTTTGTGGATTTTTGTAAGTTGTACAATACTGTAGTACATTATTTTGGTCTATCTCGTAGGGTTCAGCCAGCGTTTGCAATATAAGCGCAAAAAAACGTGCTTATTTACGACATCACATTAGAAACCTTTAAATTTATCAGTGTTTCTCTACTATATTATGCATTTATTATACATACAAACCTTCCTTAAGAATCACTCTATCTATTAAAAAAAACCGCGTCAAAATCCGTTGCGTAGTTTTAAAGATCTAAGCATACATACGGACATACAGCGAAAGCGACTTTGTTTTATACTATGTATTGATAATACATTTTTTACTTCATAGGAACTTTTATAAATATTTTTTTTAACACCTTTGCTCGTAAAGCTGATGTAGTTCCACCGGTTTTAAATATGTAAAGCGAGTCATACAAAACGCGTGTGTTACCAAAGCAAATAGTTAAGTTATAGTCCATACAAATTCCATAACAGTATTATATGCCATTTCGCGCGCTGTTGCTATTCAAATTTCGAACTAATCGCCGCGCGGCGCCAGTCAGTAGTAAAATGGCGGGAAAGCAACAGTGTGCATTCACAGATTGAGTTTACGTCAATATTTTTTTTTTTCTGCTGCCTCGCAAATGTGTTAAAAACGTCGTACGATATACCTGCTTATTGGTATATAGTATATATACAGTATATACCATAGTATATAGTATAATGTAAGTAAATAGGTACTATCAGTACATGTTGAGATCCATTGTCGTGGACTCCTGTTCTCGTTTCATGGACCCCCAAATTTTTGTTTCGCTGACGTAGACCCCTTGGTTTTTTTTTATCTATACATATAATAAGACAGTAAAAATATTTTGTCTCTACATTTAGTATTTTTGACTGAAATGGATAGAGGGGCACTTAAATAGATTATTAGAAAGCAAAAAAATTTTTTTGGAATTTTTTGTCTGTCTGTCTGTCTGTCTGTATGTTTGTTCACGTTTATCTCCGAAACTACTGAACCGATTTGCTTGAAACTTTCACTATTTGCTTTGTTTTAACTCAGAATAATATCTAAACTTTGTTTCATCAAAATCGGTTCATTAAAAAAAAAAGTTATCGTCATTTTAATGAACTCAAATAAATAAAACTGGAGTGTCATCTGTGAAAATTGAAGACGGTGAATTTTAATCAAAAGTACTGTGAAAATAGTATTTGTGGAAAAGCTCATTGTTTTGTGCCATACTATACATACATACATACTAATATTATAAATGCGAAAGAACTCTGTCTGTCTGTCTGTTCCGCTTTCACACCAAAACTACTGAACCGATTTAAATGAAATTTGGTACACAGATAGTCTGGAGCCTGAGAAAGGACATAGGCTACTTTTTCATGCAAAAAAGGTTGTAAAGGGTTGTAAAAGGTTGAAAGGAGGGATTATTGGTTGTATGGAAATATTGTTAAAACTACTGAACCGATTTAAATGAAATTTAGTACACAGATAGTCTGGAGCCTGAGAAAGGACATTAGGCTACTTTTTCATGCAAAAAAGGTTGTAAAGGGTTGTAAAAGGTTGACGGGAGGGATTATTGGTTGTATGGAAATATTGTTAAAACTACTGAACCGATTTAAATGAAATTTGGTGCACAGATACCTAGTCTAGAGGCTGAGAAAGGACAGAGGCTACCTTTTAAAGCAGAAAAGGGTTGTAAAAGGTTGAAAGGAGGGGGTGAAAGGTTGTATGGCAGTATTGTTAAAACATATCCTTCCTGTGGGAAATTCGAATATAACGCGGGCGAAGCCGCGGGCGGAAAGCTAGTAATATATATATGTCTACTCCACGAACTCGTAGTCCGTGCCTTTTTTTGAACTGTCCTCGTTTGGATCTACTACGTACTGTACGTACAGCGTCATATATTAGACCCCTTGGTGACAACCAAGGGGTATGACAATAGACACCTAGGGGCGATATAGATTTTGGGAATCACTCTACTATGCCCCTATTATTATACTATTTGCTTCAAATATGTTCGTCTAATGGCCGTTTTCACCAACCTTGTCTTAGCTTAGGTGACTCCTAAATGACATGCTGTCACTTTTTATATTAACTGAAAAGAGTGAGACAGCATGTCTCTTAGGAGTCACCTAAGCTAAGACAAGGTTGGTGAAAACGGCCATGAGTCCTCTACTAACTGGCCTGTTTGCTTTATAAATCTTTTTCGTCAGTTTTCCATCGTCCAATCTTTCTACGTGTCTTAAAGATTCCCGAAGAATTCCCTTCTCATTTTTAGGGTTCCCTTCTCATTTGCCGTAGCCAAATGGCAAAAAACGGAACCCTTATAGATTCGTAACGTCTGTCTGTCCGTCCGTATGTCACAGTTATTTTTTTCCGAAATTATAAGAGCTATACTGTTGAAACTTGGTAGGTAGATGTATTCTGTGAACTGCATTAAGATTTTGATGCAAAAATAATAATAAATTTTGGGGGCTCCCCATACTTAGAATTGAAACTCGAAAAAATTTTTTTTCATCAAAGATTTACGTCTTTATCTATGGATATGTCTTTAAATATGTTATCGAGGTTTCAAAAATTGCGTGACAGACGCTTCCAAAGTGGAAAAGTTTATCCCCCCCCCCTCTAACTTTTTTTTATTTTAATCTCATTTATTTTACAAGCCATACATCTTAAGAGCCGGCTACCCCTCTAACTTCTGAAATAAGAAAATGAAAAATCTAAAAAAACTTGTGATGTAAATTACTATAAAAACTACCAACGAAAATTGTTTTGAACGAGATCTAGTAAGTAATTTTTTTAATACCTCTTAAATCGTATACCGCTTCCTTTAATTTCATAAATCAATGATACGGAACCCTTTGTGCGTGAGTCCGACACGCACTTGGCCGGTTTTTTTATCCTTATCACACCCTTATCACATTATGTTATGTATGTCGCAATTTATGCTTCATCGCTCTAAAAGCTCGAAAGCTCTTCATTAAGCTTTTTCATTATATATTAAGCTATCAAATTAAAAAAGAGCTGGTAAACAATACACATAAATAGAAAAAGGTGCAATAACAAATTCGATAATTTTTGTTTCAAACAAAAGTCGAACAAGGAGACTCAATAGCCCCGCTATTAGTTCTACATATGCGCAACTAAAACAAATGGTGGTAAAAAAACGCCACATCTGGCAAGAAGTAGGTCATCGATTATTTGACATACGCTTAGACTTAACGCACCGTTGCTTGTCGGTGGAGTGATTTACGCACCTCACTTGTACTTTGGGCGCCGCGTCAACCTTTTCATTTGCTCTACGAAAACAATCGCTATTGACAGAAGTTTAAAGGCATTTCGATTGTGACACTATCCACTGTATTAGCTCGACCTGATATTCATTGTACTTGTGTCGCGTGAAATCTAAGCGCGTGTCGTCGTGTCGCGCCTTTTAGCGTTTCGGGTTTTTAACAAAGCACCGTGTATAAGCTTCACGTCATTACTTGCTAAGCATAAATAGACGTTATAAACGAACTTGTGTGTTATTTGAAACACTTTGATACAATCAAAGTCAATAATTTAATTTTCAACACACTTCCTCATAAAGTGGCTCTAATCCCATGGCAATTAGGCATATAATGACACCTATAATCAAACTGTGACTTTTGCATTACTATTATTCACGAGTGAGTAATAGTTTGTTTTAATATTATTGGTTGAGTTACGCTTACATTTGCGCTAAAAAGCTATCCGCGAAAAGCTCAAAAAAAAGAAACCTCATTTTTTAGTCTATGGCCGATGCCCGCGCATAGGAAAACTGATTAATTTTTCCCGCCATTACGAAACATTTTTCACACTTCGTCTCGTTTTCTCTTTTGAAGTTATTTAGTTAGTTATTAATTAAGATGTCTGCAAATACAATTAATGAAGAAAATGGTTTTTTATTTAAGTATTATTTTATTTAGAAGTGTGTTGAATAATGTTGTATGATACACGTGTGTATTGATGATTACCGTCCTCGGCTCCTTAAGACCCTCGCCTGACGGCTCCGGCCTCAATGCGCCTCAGCGGTTAATATTACACACTTATACCATAATGTACGATTATCATATAGGATTTTCACTTTTACATACACATCAAAGAAGCTACGATTCACAAGTCTACAGCGAGAAAGAACCGGCAAGAAAACCAGCAAGGGCTATTTTGTGATCTCTCTGTATTTTTACATGGTCGCCAATCAAAAGCTGGAAATCAGGTTTGAACGCAAATTTCTTTACAAGTTTATTATTAATTTTTATTGTCAAAGAATCATTATTGAATTTATTGTGTTATTTGAAATTTATATTTGTTTGACGTCAATAAGTACATATAAAGACCCAATTTTAATAAAAATATTTTGACATTTATTAGATTTTTTTATATACATTACATTTATATAATTACAGTCAAATGTTGTTTGATATATGTATGTAGTGGACATATGCTGAAGTTCTTTTAGCATAGTCTCTTTAACACTTCATCTATACTAATATTATAAAGAGGAAAGATGTGTTTGTTTGTTTGTTTGTAATGAATAGGCTCCGAAACTACTGGACCGATTTCAAAAATTCTTTCACCTTTGGAAAGCTACATTATTGCCGAGTAGCATAGGCTACTTTTTATCTCGGAAAAATCGACAGATCCCACGGAGTGCGCAATAAAAGCTTTGCTCAAAAACTACTGCACAGATTTTCATGCGGTTTTCATCAATAGATAGAGTGATTCTTGAGCAAGGTATTGCGGTATTTTTTATCTCAGAAAAACGGATAGTCCCACGGGAAGCGCCATAAACCAACTTCCGCGCATATGTAGCCGTGGGCAAAAGCTATGACCCTTAACTCTCTATAGACCCAATCCCGAAATCCACGCAGGCGAAGCCGCGGGCAGAAAGCTAGTTTGATATATTTTCTTTCGTTTTACCACTCAAATGATTTTAGCCGAAACGAAAATGCACACAACACGAACGCAGACGTCAGATAGACGAATGATTGAAACATAAAACTTCAAATTCATCGCGTAAGAGAAATTCTGTTTGTATCTTTCGCCGAGCATTTCATGTTTTCATGAAGTCAGTTAATGGCTTTCAGCGTGAGCTTTATAGAGCTGCAGCGTTTTGGAGCTTTGAACTTTTCATAAAACATTATTGACGTTGGAATACTTACTATGTTGGTACGACACGAGGAGAACTTTTAAGTTGTGTCCTTTGAAGTTAGACAAAGTACATATATGTATATTAAATACTACATATAAATGTAAAAATACCAATTTTTTTTACACCTATCATATTCCATTTGTTTCTTACATGTGTACTTGTATATCTATATATGATATTAGATACTTGTCTATGCAATTACCGTGTTATATAGAGAACTTAACTTACAGACCTAATGTACTATAAAGTACATTAGGCAATAACTAAAGAGAACAAAATTAGTTTTCGGAATTGCTAAAGAAATAATAGTTTAGATACAAAAAAGACAAAAAGATACTTAGCGCTGTCACAGATTAAGCTGCAGTCTGGTCCTAATTGTCATTTTCTTAATTTTCTCTATCTGTCCTATATTATTTGTGGCTAATAAATCGTTTCTATTTTTTTTATATGACCCAAATAGAAATATAACATTATGTCCATTAGGTTATCAAAATCAAATCAAAAAATCAATCAAAATAATATTTATTCAACATAGACCTTTACAGGCACTTATTGACGTCAACAAACAAAACAAAAAAAAAGCTTAAATAAAAAAAAAACAAATACCTTGTCCGTACGTACGAATAAGGAAAAAAAAAAGAAAAAATATATTGACTCGACACCTGTTCGGAAATTGGGAGAGCCTTCTCGAGAAGAACAGGCAAGAAACTCTGAAGGTCTATTTTTTATCTCCTCTTTTCAATGTTAATAATTATAATAATATAATATAAAAATACAATATAGTATAAGATACAATCATACCTAATACGATTACAGTCGTATGTATGTTTACATACACATATAAAATAATACAATATTATAAATAATGTTGTTACCAAACATAGCTCTATGAATAGTGTCCCTATTCCCAAATAGTGTGATCATTTAGATAGTCACTTACTTTATAATAACCTTTACTCATGAGTGTATTTTTGATATGGATTTTAAATTTATATAAAGGCAAATCAATGACACCTTGCGGAAGTTTGTTAAACATAGATATACATTTCCCCAAGAACGAACAGCTAGTTTTATGGAGTCTGAACATTGGAACGGCAAGTTTGTTTTTGTTTCTAGTATTCACATTATATGGATCACTGTTTTTATTGAATTCATTATAGTTTCTATATACAAAAACTAAATTATCATATATATATTGACTAGCTAAAGTTTAAATATTAATTTCTTTGAACAATTCTTTTAGGGATTCTCTAGCCCGTAAACAGTAAATAGCACGAATCGCTCTTTTTTGTAAAAGGAAAATACTTACAATGTTAGCCGCTGATATTTTGTCATATTTACAATGTGAAATTCGTAGTAAGTCAGACGTTCAATATACGAAAGCGTGTCTGTCCGAAACTAACTAGCGATTTGTAGACGCAGTAAACAACACCGTAAGATAACACGTCTAAACAATAAATCTATTAATTGCAATCCATTAACCGCACTTCACCTCACGTCACGTCCTCAGAACCAACCAATAATGTCATCGATACGCAAGTATAACGCCGCAATAAAACGGCACCGCATCACATTAATATCGCATGCTCTCAATAAACTCCGCAAATAATTCTTACAGTTACGCGCGTCAAGATAATGAACCTTACGGCGACGTCGGAAGGTGAGTTATCGTGTGATAGCGGCGCGTTGTGAGGTCACGTAGGGTGTATCGATAGTTTACTGTAATTCGTGATATCGCACGGATATGCGGTCCAATGTTATCTAAATTAGACCACTTGGATTCCGCGCTGCGCACTGTTTTATGGATTCAACGCATTATGCGTGCACTATGCAAATACTTATGAGTAATTGCCGTATATTTCTGCGCATGCTTGAAACACATGCATTTCTAAAAGACGATATTGGCAATGCTCCAATAAGTATAACTTTTAGGCACGCATTACAGAATGACACTCCAACTTAAATCTCGGCTTGAATACATTTCGAAAGGGATGGAGCTATGTAAAACCAATAGCACCATCTCTTTCTAACTGTACTCTCGCAGCGATTTGAATTTGTGTTTGATTTTAGAATACGACCCTTAGAATGAAATATGATGTAAGAATCTAGAAACGACTTAGTTTGTTGGTACTTCTGACGAAGCTGATAAGGTAATAAGATTGTTGAGGTATTTTGTTATTGCCACCTTAAAGATAACTTTATATTAGGTAGAGATTTGAACTCACAACCAAAATCTGACACTGCTAAAGAAATTCAAAATAGAATAATCCGCGCAACATCCAACCTTTGCATTCACACTCACAAGCAAACCAGGAACGAAAGACCAGGGTTCCATAAACGTGAGAAGGGTCGCCGGATGAGGCCGGGCAGGACAATGCCCCGGATACTCCGTATAGCCGGTAATAATGTTATTGTGCATTTCGTGTCGTGTTATCAGCTAACAGGCAAATGGAGCTCTCGTGTTAGTCTATTCTGCAGAAGCCTGAAAAGCTATTGTCGTGGTCCAGCTGAATTGTCCGCGTCTATTTGCGAGACACACTAAATTAATCTCAAGTGCCGGATTACAAGACGATATAGTCGTTTTGGTGCCGGGTGTATTGTGAGGGTTGGAAGAAGTGGCGTCCATTGGATTGAGAATTCAATTGTGTGTGATTTAATACGTGTTATTTATATTTAACTAGCGACCCGCCCCGGCTTCGCACGGGTGCAGTGAAAAAATGGTTATGGTGGGTTATCCCTAAGAGATAGACATATACCATCGCGGACTTTTTTGTGGATTTTTGTAAGTTGTACAATACTGTAGTACATTATTTTGGTCTATCTCGTAGGGTTCAGCCAGCGTTTGCAATATAAGCGCAAAAAACGTGCTTATTTACGACATCACATTCGAAACCTATAAATTTATCAGTGTTTCTCTACTATATTATGCATTTATTATACATACAAACCTTCCTTAAGAATCACTCTATCTATTAAAAAAAACCGCGTCAAAATCCGTTGCGTAGTTTTAAAGATCTAAGCATACATACGGACATACAGCGAAAGCGACTTTGTTTTATACTATGTATTGATCCATAATATGGCATTATTATTTGACTAGCTCAGAGATTGCCAAAGTGGTTTATATCTATATATAAATCTATATCTAAATCTTAATCAATATCTATGTCAACGAAAATCCAATTTGGGGGTCATCGATATTGAATCTCAACATACACTGGTAGTACTTATTTATTACATTAAACTATCTACTAATATAAAGACTTGTACATTATTTATAAAACATTATTTATTCCATACGGTGGCAGACGAGCAAATGGCCCACCTGATGGTAAGTGGTAACCATCGCTCATGGACATCTGCAGTGCCAGGGGCACAGCTGAGCCGCTGCCTACCTGGAGAGAAATACTCTTTTTAAGCCTCGTTTGAAGTTAGACATATCGTAGCGCTCAGGAAACATCGCAGCTGGGAGCTCATTCCAGAGTTTGCATGTACGCGAAAGGAATGAACGCTGAAACCGAACTGTACTAGACAAGATCGGTTCCAGGTGATATGGATGAACTCTACTGCGGTGGCGGGTGGTGCGATGGTAAAAAGGTGACGAAGGCACCATTGCAAATAGTTCCTCAGAGCACTCTCCGTTAAAGAGCCTATAAAGAACACACAGAGAGCCAAAGTCTCTCCGCTGCTCCAAGGTCTCTGTTGAGGCCGTAATATTGTATTGTAGTTTATACAATTTTGTAGGATGTAGGCATTTAATATCAGGTAAGTAGGGGTCTACCCAAAAGCGAAAAACATTACAAAAGGTCTATGACACAATAAAGTTTGCGAACCTCTGGACTGGAGCTAGTGCTCGCGACTTCGATTGCGCAGGATTAGTTCACTATTTTGGCTGTAAGGGCTTGGATATAAGATATAGAAATATGCTGTGCTTTTTAAAGGACTATTTAAGATGAACATTTCCGTCATACATTACCTCCATCCATCCATATACATATATTCGTTAACACTCAGTTATGTACTGTGTTAGATTCTGTTATCATGAAACGTGGCAGGCTTAAGAATTTATGCCAGGGCAGTTCCAACTTGTTTACGCTATATTACCATCTAGCGGTAAATTGGAGGCTATTTAATATTTGTAAATATTGTTTAACTAGATAACAAATACAGGCAGTCCTCGTACTTACGGCATGTTAGGTTCTCGAAATACGCGACGTAAATCGAAACGACGTAAGTCGAGACATATTTTTTCATATGTTTACATGTAAAACTCAAGGGTTAGGTTCCACACGGACTCGAAATAATAAAAAATACTGCATTTATAACAAAGGACGTACTTTATTATTAAAAGTAAGTTCTTAAAATAATTATATATTATGCACTTATGAAATTGCTAGTTATTTTTGGTATTTGTGTGTTATTAATTTCAATAATAATTATAAAAGTTATACATATGTAATGATAAATAATAAATTAAACTTTTGGCTTAAAGAAACTATCAATTCTAGATTGCTTGGCTTCTTTATTCTTGCTATCATACAAATCTTGGTAACAGTGATAGGCTGCACAATTTGTGCACCTTGCGACAAGTGAATTCTTCGGTATGCCGGAAATCGAAACAAATGACGTATGCTTGAGGACTAGTGTCAAAACATTGTTCGACGTAACTTGAAACGACGTAAATCGAAACGACGTAAGTCGAGGACCGCCTGTACTCTATAGAAAAATTGTGAACGTTGTATATAATCGTTTGCAATGTAAGCGGAAAAAATGTACGAATAAATGATATATTACATCACATTAGAAACCTCAAAAATATCAGTATTTCTCCACTATTTAATGGATGTTATTATACATATTGTCGCGTAGCGGAAGGCTACGGCTTGGGAGGGTTCTTAGTAGTCAATGCTCAAACTACAGTTGGCTGCTTGAGGTTGGTTTATTTAAACGATTTTACAAAAGGTATAAGTAATAAGAAAAAGAAAAGTCCTATAGCATTCCGTGTAGGACTCCTTCTTGATTTTTTTAATAAATCAATATAATTTCCAATATAATAAACAAGTAGTATTTTATTACATCATCAATACATAGTACAAAACAAAGTCGCTTTCGCTGTATGTCCGTATGTATGCTTAGATCTTTAAAACTACGCAACGGATTTTGACGCGGTTTTTTTTAATAGATAGAGTGATTCTTAAGGAAGGTTTTTATGTATATAAATGCATAATATAGTAGAGAAACACTGATAAATTTGAAGGTTTCTAATGTGATGTCGTAAATAAGCACGTTTTTTTGCGCTTATATTGCAAACGCTGGCTGAACCCTACGAGATACACCAAAATAATGTACTACAGTATTGTACAACTTACAAAAATCCACAAAAAAGTCCGCGATGGTATATGTCTATCTCTTAGGGATAACCCACCATAACCATTTTTTCACTGCACTCGTGCGAAGCCGGGGCGGGTCGCTAGTAGTATATAAATTATAAATTTGATTCGATTTGTACAAAAGCGAAACATAGAGTGAGTCAGCCTAGCTAATTTTGCTTTGGCAGATGACATATTTCGAATTTTGACTGACAACCAAAATCATAAACGAAAGAAATAAACCGGCCAGGATTCCCATGAGGATTCCTAATATCATAGACAATGCTTACCGATGGTGAACCATAGGCAACATAAGACATGTAACGGCTACACCGTTACTATATAAACCTCCCTTTTCAATCACTCTATCTATTAAAAAATCTGCATCAAAATCAGTCGCATAGTTTTAAAGATTTAAGCATACATAGGGACAAAGGTAGCGACTTTATTTTATACTATGTAGTGATTAGATTTTAATAATTAAGTTAATGGTTAAACATAAATTAAATTTTTATAATAAGACATTCAATTTGAATAAAAAAAATAGTAATTTTCACTGTTTTATGTATACTTTCACCATCAACTGAATGATCGTTAAATACTGAAAACAAAGAAAGGAAATACATTTTCAACATCAAATGTTTCGTACTGCTCCTTACTTTCAATTATAATTATAATATAATTAAAGCACCTGAGCATCGACGGTTTGATTCCTGAAAAAGTACTATTGAAATCCCTACTAATATTATCTATGTCTATCTCTACATACATACATGCATCACCTAAAAGTTGACTGGTTGAAAATTCCTAAGGCATTAAGTCCGCCATTGTACTCTATTGTATATGAAGTTTAAATAATAAAATATTATAAGCGCGAAAGTTGGTAAGTATAGATGTTTTCTCTTTCACATTAAAACTACAGAATAGCTTTTACATCAGAATAACACATGCCTGTGATTTTGTCTGCACAGATAGGAGATTTAATTTCAAGCAATATCTTTATATATTATAGCTTTCTGCCCGCGGCTTCACCTGCGTGGAAGTCGGTTTATAGCGCGAAGGTTTTATCGCGCTTCCCGTGGGACTATCCGTTTTTTCCGAGATAAAAAATACCGGAAAACCTTGCTCAAGAATCACTCTATCTATTGATGAAAACCGCATGAAAATCTGTGCAGTAGTTTTTGAGCGAAGCCTTTATTGCGCATCCCGTGGGATCTGAAGATATTTCCGGGATAAAAAGTAGCCTATGTTACTCGGGGATAATGTAGCTTTCCAAAGGTGAAAGAATTTTTGAAATCGGCAAATAGTAGTTTCGGAGCCTATTCATTACAAACAAACAAACAAACAAATCTTTCCTCTTTATAATAAAAAATAAACTAGCTGACCCGTGCCCACTTCGTTGGGCATAATATTACTAACACTTTTTTAGTACAAAGTTTTATGTTTTAATTTCGAAGTTAATTTCTAGTTTTTATTTAATATAACAGTATTAAAAAAACGACTTTTTGTAACTTAAATATAAAAGTTAGCTCTTTTCTCTAGAACTCCAAAATATATCTTTCATAGTTAAGGCGGCGTTCGTAAGAAACGCTTTCATTCGACCGTTTTTTCTCCGATTCACTTTAAAAACAGACTACCACGTAAAAGCCTTTTTATTTTTCGGTTTTTTATATAACCTATGGCAGTCAGCAATAATGTGGCTTTCTATTGGTGAAAGAATTTTTAAAATCGATTCAGTAGATCCGGAGATTACCCCTTACAATTTAACAAATATAGAAACACACAAACTTTACTTCTTTATAATATTAGTATAGAAGACATATTATTTTAAAGTTTCATAAAAATCTATCGAGTAGTTTTTACGTGAAAGAGTAATAAACATTTATCTATGCTTACAAACTTTAGCGTTTGTATCACTACTAGCGATTTGAATTGTCCAAAATATGGCGATTTATCATATTCAAAGCGCTAACAAAGAACAGACTCCATAAAACTAGCTGTTCGTTTTTGGGGAAATGTATATCTATGTTTAACAAACTTCCGCAAAGTGTCATTGATTTGCCTTTATATAAATTTAAAATCCATATCAAAAAGACACTCATGAGTAAAGGTTATTATAAAGTAAGTGACTATCTAAATGATCACAGTATTTGGGAATAGGGACACTATTCATAGAGCCATGTTTGGTAACAACATTATTTATAATATTGTATTATTTTATATGTGTATGTAAATATACATACGACTGTAATCGTATTAGGTATGATTGTATCTTATACTATATTGTATTTTTATATTATATTATTATAATTATTAACATTGAAAAGAGGAGATAAAAAATAGACCTTCAGAGTTCTGTTCTTCTCGAGAAGGCTCTCCCAATTTCCGAACAGGTGTCGAGTCAATATATTTTTTCTTTTTTTTTTCCTTATTCGTACGTACGGACAAGGTTTTTGTTTTTTTTTTATTTAAGTTTTTTTTTGTTTTGTTTGTTGACGTCAATAAGTGCCTGCAAAGGTCTATGTTGAATAAATATTAATTTATTCAACATAGACCTTTTGATTTTGATTTTGAATTAATACACAAAATTCTCTACCTACAATTTGTGAATTGTGAAAATTATGTAATACCGAGAGGCTTCAGTGCTGTTTTTAGTCTCGCCAATCAGGCTTCACAGGGCAAGCATTGGGTCCTTGGTAATGCGCGCACTCGGTTCGCCGCCCAAATTGAGCCCAGGCGAGGGCGGGCGGACTTTTAATATTAACATGTACAATTTAGCTTTCCACCATGTCAGACAATTTCGACGCGAGATATCGACAAATCAACGATCTTGATGATTCAGTGGAGCGCGTCAATTATCGAAATTTATTCCGTAACATATATTATTTTGAATATACATACATAGTATCAAATGATATTCTGATAATGAAGGCAGTTAATTAAATTATTAGGCACTTCAATGTATATGGAATTTGTATTAACGAAATAAGCACTGTAAGATCTTCTTATAATAATTTTAAATCTATACATATAAATAAAATTGGATTGTAGACTGTCGATAGTATCGATTTTGACGGGAATTTTATCGACAGGTAGCTGTTGTAGTAAGGAGTACTTAGGCTACTTTTATTATCCCCTAGCGCACCCAGGGGAGCGAAGGCGAGCCCCCTACGACGCTTGAGGACGGCCATTGCTGAGGATTTTAGTGGGTAGGCCTCCCCCTTCTGGGGAGGAGAGTCCCACATAACTGCTGGCTCTGCGCAGCCAGGGTATGCAATTCAATGCATTTTCCTCAGCGGATCAAAAAAAAAAGCAACTTTTTTTATAGAAAACAGTAATTGGAATTCCCAATCGTCCGATATAGCTGTAACATTGCAACATTACTTTATTTTTCCACAAAAAAAGATTTTTTCTAAAATAACTAACTAAATATTAATATGGATTGATTGTGTACGAGACATAATAATGTAATGTGATTCATAAAAAAATAAAGTAATATTCCAATGTCAAAGTACTGTCAATGTAATTAAAAATACAAAATCCAGAAATAACTAAACAAATTGTGTCGCGGGTACAGCTAGTATGTCATAAAAATAAAACCAAGTATTTTTATCATTTAATATATTATTGCCATTGTATTATATGTTTTTATTAAAGTATTATATATATATAAAGTTTTATATACATACCATACTAATATTATAAAAGTTGAAAAACTACTAAATAAAGTTTAATGAATCTTACATTAACATAGATTATACATCAGAATAAGACACAGGGTACAATTTATAAAGATATTTTGTGGATTGTCAAAAATAACGATAAATGTCCCGCGCAGGCGAAGTCGCAGGCTCCAGCTAGTCTATACTAAATTTAAATGATTTTCAACTAAACTTATAAGGAATTAATTAGATATTATAAAAAACCTTTTTATACAGTGAGTGACTATGTTACAACCTTTTTGGACCTAAAAACTGGAAATTAACTTGGACCACAACTAAACAACTTATTGGTTCATATTCAAGTTGAACATTATCATTTGAAGAAATAAGTGAGTATGAAGTAAGTAAATTTATTGTTCTTAAGTCTTCAAGTCCTATAAGCAATTATACTTTTTAAATGAATTGCGAAATGATGACTGGTAAACCTATATTTAATGCCAAATAAATAATATCGTACAGTTGTAATACATAATCACAGTGTAAACAAATCAACTACACCCGTTTGTAATTCACCAAAAAAGAAACAAAAGCAAACTACTTCCACAACTTCCCCAACCCCGAAACCACTTCAAAGAAAGCGCAACGTCGAATTCAAAGAGCTCCGAAACATTTATTCATATCAAGTGCACGAGGAGCCGACGCCAAGAAATTAAATTAAACCGGCTCGCAGTAAGGCTGTTCAAAGTTAGCATCGTGCAAATAGAAAGCTTCTAATAAACAGTAAACTAGAAAACAATCCAAGCGCCAACTATAGCAACAAATCACTGTTTCTCACAATTTAATTCCACTTTCAGGCAACATCTACTTGAGGTCCTTCCTATGGCACGTGTTCACATAAACAGTAACAAATGAAACTTTTCCAATTAGCTACTCCTCTTCTGCCTTGTAGCTTCGCGATCTTCGCTGGAACCACTTATAGCGAACTCGCCGCAAGCATGAAAACTTATCGAACGAAATGGAACTGTCTTTTTACACTGATACGTGATACGATAACTGTATAATTAATTATATAGATAGATAGATGAAGCGTTTATTATTTTCTACAAAATACACATATGTAGATATCTTGTAAAACAATGATAATAATACAGAAATAAAATATGTATATTTGAACACGATAAATATATGTTTGCTACCGAAAGCAAAAGGCTAAGGCTCAGCTAAGTATTTGCCTAATTTAAGCAAATCATTTTCATCATCACCTTTTGGAGTGAGTAGAGCTTTACAAATAGAGCAAATAAAAGCCACTAATGCAGGGGAATGAAAAATAGCCAAAAGAGCTGTATGAGGCCGAAACAAGCACAAAACAATTATTTCAAAGTATCCATAAAGCGATTACGAATAAATAAATCTTGAAATTGCATTCAATAAATATAATTATACAAATGTAAAGTACACACTAATATAAAGACACTGATAGAAATGTTAAAGATATAATAACTGAAAACTGTTCGGCGACGTAATTAATAATAATAATATAATAATAGTGAGCGACGAGTCACCACCTGCCATATTTAAATCAATTAGGAGGCTTTGAGAAGGCAGGTGACCTGAGTCTCTTCCATAGCCCGGTTTTCATTACCACCTAAATCGAAATGCAATAGGCCACAAACGTTTTGACCACTAATGACAATAGTTTCTGTGCATCTAACTGGGTAGTCTGGTCTGGGTAGACTGGGATAGTCTGGCTATAATGGACCGTGTCTTATAAAGACACGTGATGTAAGCTACAAAATAATAATAACTTTATTTCATTGCCACAGAATACACACACAAAGCAAACGGGAATAACAAAGACATGACATTGAATTGGAACAAGGCGTGACATATATGTATGTATGTATGACATTAAACTAAAGCAGTAACCGCATTTATATATATATTATAATAACATAAAACCATAGACACATAAAATATAAAATACAACAGAAAAACCCAGTATAGTACAAAGACAATGACTTAAACTTTATGTTATATTAACTGAAAACTATTCGGCGAGGTAATTACCTCCCCTGCCACACGTTAGACTTAGATATGTCCAACTTTTGCATCTCTATATAGTATGCTTAGGACACGTAGAAAGGGTGGACAATGGACTTAATAGCACCATCCCTTGTTTCACTTAAGAGTGCGATGAATTAATTCAGTCAGATTAAAAAAAATAGTTTTTGGTACTGTTTTGTGTCTACTATTTCGCTGATAAAATACAAAACCCGGCGCTGTAAAAGTGGAAATTATGCTCTTTAAGTAAATTTAAATTAATGTAAATATTTTCGGTTGCAAACAAAGGTTCTGGCTAACCTTTTCAATCAGAAAAAGAAAAAGTTCAACCCTTCGAAATTTCAATATTAGCATCCGACAGCCCACTTTCACACGATTTTTAAGCTTCATTTCAAACAAAAGAATATTAATCAAGGCCCACGCATAAGTTACCCTTTCGATGGAAGCTTAAATTCGAGTGCTCACACGAACGGGCCGACACAACCCTATCTACCACAGCGGGTACATTTTAATTAGAATAATGAAAGACTCAAAGGTAAGACTCGCACCTTACCAAGTTGCCTGTGCCCGCTTAATCCAGCCTCTGATTGCCGGGTCTAATTAAACTTATAACACATTTAAATAAGGTTTAAAGTCGTTCCGAACTTTCTTTAAATGCGGTACAATTTTTAGCCCGGGTGTTCACCGCAAGGAAACCAAAAATGTATCCCACTGTTATTTTAAATGCGAAACTTTGTATGTATGGATGGATGTTTGTCACTCATCATGTAAAAACTACTGAATGGATTTATGAAACTTTCCAATAATATAGCTTATTATTGTAAAGTTAAAGCCTATTATTGCTTATTATTATTGTAAATATACCCGGGATGGACCATGCCCCTTCCGTGGCCGGGGGGCGTTGTCAGGGGAGGTAGTGTAGCCTCCCCCGAGGAGGGCTCCCCAGTATCAGCAGGGGAGCGGAGGCTGGGGGTTCCCGGAAGTCGCTTGGCGTTCCCGGAGCCTTTCTACATGCCTGAGGAAGCCCATCCCTGAAGTTTTTATTGGGTAGACCTCCCTCCCTCATAACCGCCGGCTCGCCACAGCCGGGATATACAATTTATAAAGATACTAGTTAGTGCCTGTGACTTTGTCTGCAGAGATGTTAGATTTTTTTTCAAGCAATACCTTTATAAGATGTGCGCTATGTATAGTGCTCGGAATAGGTAGTTTAATTTTATGTACTATCGATTTTGTGACATCAATAGTATGGATATGCCTGAGAACTTACTATTTTCAAAGATTGTAAAAATATTATATTGAAGTTTTAAAATAGTATTTCATCTTTTAGCTTATTGTTGTAATAATAAGTTGTAAGCATTAAACTACCTACTCCGAGCACTACCTATGTATTATTCTGCTATACCTATACTAACATTATAAAGCCACATTATTGCTGAGTGTCATAAGATTATATAAAAACCTCAAAAATAAAAAGGCTTTTAGCCCGGGTGTTCACCGCAAGGAAACCAAAAATGTATCCCACTGTTATTTTAAATGCGAAACTTTGTATGGATGGATGTTTGTCACTCATCATGTAAAAACTACTGAATGGATTTATGAAACTTTTCAATAATATAGCTTATTATTGTAAAATTAAAGCCTATTATTGCTTATTATTATTGTAAATATACCGGGATGGACCACACCCCTTCCGTGGCCGGGGGGCGTTGTCGGTGGAGGAGATCGGGGGAGGTAGTGTAGCCTCCCCCGAGGAGGGCTCCCCTATATCGGCGGAGGAGGGAAGCGGTGGCTGGGGGTTCCCGGAAGTCGCTTGGCGTTCCCGGGGGCTTTCTACATGCCTGAGGAAGCCCATCCCTGAAGTTTTTAGTGGGTAGGCCTCCCTCCCTCATAACCGCCGGCTCGCCACAGCCGGGATATACAATTTATAAAGATACTAGTTGGTGCCTGTGACTTTGTCTGCAGAGATGTTGGATTTTTCTTCAAGCAATACCTTTATCAGATATGCGCTATGTATAGTGCTCGGAATAAGTAGTTTAATTTTATGTACTATCGATTTTGTGACATCAATAGTATGGATATGCCTGAGAACTTACTATTTTCAAAGATTGTAAAAATATTATATTGAAGTTTTAAAATAGTATTTCATCTTTTAGCTTATTGTTGTAATAATAAGTTGTAAGCATTAAACTACCTACTCCGAGCACTACCTATGTATTATTCTGCTATACCTATACTAACATTATAAAGCCACATTATTGCTGAGTGTCATAGATTATATAAAAACCCCAAAAATAAAAAGGCTTTTACGTAGTAGTCCATTTTGCAAAGTGAATCGGAGAAAAACGGTCGAATGAAAGCGTTTCTTACGAACGCTGCCTTAACTATGAAAGATATATTTTTGAGTTCTAGAGAAAAGATATGGAGCTTGGAAATGCCTACAAAAAAGTCAACGACAGCATATTGTCTAACTTTTATATTTAAGTTACAAAAAGTAGATTTTTTAACATTACAGTTAGAAATTAAAACACAACAACTCTGTACATGGGCATGGGTCAGCTAGTATTCTATATTATTGAAAAGTTTCATTAAACTCCATTTAATCGTTTTTACGTGAATCCTAACTAATATTATAAATCGGAAAGTGAGTTTGTTTGTTTGTTCCACTTTCACGCCGTAACTACTGAACCGATTGCTTTGAAATTTTGCAGACATAAAGATAAAAGTCCGGTTTAAATAATAGGGTACGTTATATCCCGCAAAAATCGACAGATCCCACAGGATGCGCAACAAAGGCATCGCTCAAAAACTACTTCACAGATTTTCATGCGGATTTCATCAATAGATAGAGTGATTCTTGAGCAAGGTTTTGTGGTATTTTTTATCTCGGAAACAGGGATAGTCCCACGGGAAGCGGCGAAGCCGCGGGCAGAAAGCTAGTAAATAATAAACGCCAATCCATGCTTACAAGGAGCTGATGCTTGCAATTTCGTCTGCGCAAGTGGTAATTTTATTCTTACTTACTTATCTTCATTTTTGGACAATTCACAGAATATCTTCATAAATTATAGCCTATGTGTTATTCTTACTAGTAGCTTTTACGTGAAAGAGTAACAAACATACATCCATACAAACAAGCTTTCGCGTTTATAATATTAGCAGGGAATAATATATATACAGTGTCCCAAAAAATAGTGTCAAGCGAAAGTCCAGAGCTAGAGCACCTATTGGAGTATCCGAATCACCCCCATGTATGTTTTGCGATTATGCGTAGTTTTCCAGTTATATATATTTCTTTTAAATATCGGTCTAAATATCTCAAAAATTAAAATAAAATAAAACACATTTTAGTGTTTTTCTTTTTGCTACTGAATCATCGATAAAGGTACTTTAATGTCCATAATAATCAGCTTCGAAACTTTAGTGGCAGTTAAGAAAATATTAGTGTAAAGTCAAAATTTTATTATTATATATGTTAAAAATTAAACTTAAAATTAAAAATCTAAACAGGCGAATTTATGGTGTCTAAGTATGTCTAAAAACTTCTCTAGACTATCCGCTTTCATAATAATTTAAAACAAGAAATTAAAACTCGAAAACTACGCATAATTGCAGAACATACATGGGGGTGATTCGGATACTCCAATAGGTACTCTAGCTCTGGACTTTCGCTTGACACTATTTTTTGGGACACCTGTATATAAGTAGCAGGGAAGGTGTGAATTGTCCAAAATATGAGGGTTATTATTCTACGCAGTGTTTCATGAAAATAAAACAAATAATTTACTTTAGAGACGCAGCAAACCCATAAATAATTAACAAATTAATGGCGGCCCCTAATCAAGTTTGATTAGTTAAAAGCTTTGCAAAACACCTGCTTCGAATCAATCACATGTTCTGTTCAAACAATAAAATAATGTTGTTATCCCGGCATCCTGGAAGATCCAGAAGGGAACAGTAACGAGCTGTAAACGACTTCGGAAACTTTTCGAGTTCGGCCCGCGCTTACTAACGGGAGTGTTTATAGCAACATTACTCAATCTTCGTAGCTCAGCGAATTGAGTAAATAAAATATGAGAAAGTAAAATTATGTTGACTTTCTTGCCAATTATCTAGAAGGGGGCGTACCGAGTTCCACTTAGTATACTCTTACCCTCGCATTTTTAGGGTTCCGTAGCCAAATGGCAGTAAAACTGAACCCTTATTCCGGAACCCGGATTCGTGATGCTGTCTGTCTGTCCATCCATAAGTCAGAGACAATTTTTTCCGAAACTATAAGAAGTATACTGTTGAAACTTGGTGTGTAGATGCATTTTATACACCGAATTGAGATTATTAGACAAAAATAGAAAAAGGAAAAAGGACAAAGACCGCCTCCCACACCCTATTAAAGAGAAAGAAAGAATGATACATTTTATGTGCTACAGAATGATTACATTGGTTCTTTATCTAATAGATCCGTCATTCTATGATGAAAACCTCGTCGTGCAAATATTTTTTACTAGTTAGTGCAAACGACTTCGTTAATAGCGTGGCGTATTTTTTTTTTTATACTACAACGCTCTAGCAACAACTAGCTCGTTCCACAATCGGAGCGTGCGCGGAAGGAAATTTCGTTGAAACTGCACTGTGCGTGACCATGTAGGCTCCAGCATGTGAGGATGAACACCCTGCCGATGGCGAGCGGTGCGATGGTAGAATGTGGCCGTGGGCATCATGTCGAACAATTCTTTGGAACACAACCCGTTGTATAAGCGATAGAATACACACAAAGAGGCACATATATCTTTGTAAATTGTAGTCAGTACTTTTTACATGAAGAGTAACAAACATTTATCCATACATACATAATTTTACAATAATATAACTCGTCCCAAATATGACGATAAGTGTCAGATAAGAGTCAGTGCGCAGACGAAGTCGCAGGCACCAGCTAGCATGATATAATTGTGCAAAAGCACAAGCATACTCGACATATATTCTTTGAAAGAAAGAAAGAAAGAAAAATTATTTATTTGGCGCTTAGTAGTGTTTACAAAAAGGAAAGGAACAAAATATTAATTATAATAATAATATCAGCGACCAAAACTTTGGAACGATATTACCCTCTTTCGACAGTATAACACACAATTAAAGTAATAAGAGTTTCATCTCAATTCGACCTTTATTCAACACTCGAATAGAAAGTGCTTATATGACCCATTTGTATACTCTTACACCGTGTTAATTGGGGTATTTTTATCTTACATAAAATTCGATGTAGATTCTGCTATTAACTCAGTTATCCATTTGATCATTGTGCCAGAAATACAGACGACAAACACATCAATTGAAGTGAAATTGAAAAATTAACTTCTCGCCGTGCTCCAATTTGGTCGTATTCAAAATTTCGCGTTAATGATTTCGATTCAGTAACGAATTCCAAATTAACTGTTCAGTCTACCTGCTTGCTCGCTCGTTACTTTGTTTGTTATTGTTGATTTGTTTTTCCCTGTTCACTTGCTTAACACAATTCAATAAAGTTCAATTTTCTTTGTTGCAGTAACATTTACACTTTATAAGTAAACCTCTATCTGCTAACTTACAAGATTCATATGTATATGAGATACATTCAGTAATTAAAGTGAATTGCTGTCATGTATTTATGTGAATTGCGTCTAAAGTCCAATGCTACCAACAAAAATACCTACATTTAAATAATTTCTAAATAATAGTTTTTTGGTAATTACTACTTCGTTTGAAAACACAGGTTCTTTCCCTTGCCCTGTTCCCTATTTTAATTGGCGTCGGTGCAATATGTCTTCCCCTTCCATTCTCTCCTCTATCACTCGTCATTTCGACACTCACTTCCTTCTTGAACAAAATCATCAATGCTTAAAACTCCAGCAATCTTTTCTCCAGTCTTCCTCCCCACACACCTATCTACTTTCATGTCCCTAACCTAGTAACTAGTACCAAGGTCATTTCTCTTATCTCTTCTTAATACTTGATTATACCAGGCAAGTCTCTTTCCTCTTATTTTTTCAATAATAGGTTTGCGATATTCATAATTACATTGCGACGTAAAATCAGTTACCTTACCTGAATTATAAGGTTGAAATTGGAAAGGTTACAAACCACTGCCTCCGAGAGAAAGCTTCCAGCTCAGGTAACTTTTGAAGCCGTTTCCATGGCAACAGATTAACGGGCCGCCGCGCCAGATCGGGCGCGTGAGTTATGGGGGTTTGTTTATTCACGGCGCGTTCATTATTCAGGCCTCATTCATTGCAGCAAAGTGGCTGCCGATCTCTGAACCGCGCTCCAAAACAATTTCGGACTTGTTGTTCATTCGTCCCATTTACGCTGATCGTCACATGGATGTTGGCGGTGAATTTCGCTGACAGTTCGTGTCAAAAGTTGCATGTGCAAAATAAAGGCCACATTTAATTGGATGATTTTAGGCCCTTATTACAGCATAAGACTTAAATCTTTGTACAGCTAGAAAGTGATGGCGCATTATAGACACAATAGCTCCATCTCTTTCTATCTAAACTGAAGCAGTGATTTGAGTTTGATTTAAGAATACATTAAAATAATTCAGTCAGACTCGAAAATGGATGATGTGCAGAAAATAAATCAACAATTATGTAGGTAGGAGTTAAAAAATCTATTGTTCGTTTCACTCGGCTAGGCGGTGTACGTTGCCCTGACGAGACTGGAAGTGACAAGCACATACAGTTAGCATAATTGCATGAAAGAGACATAGTTACATTTTTACGTCTTAGACCTGGACATATTCCATTAAATAAATATGCTTATATGATGCAAAAAGTAGATTCTCCATATTGCAATCTTTGTAATAAAGTGGAAGACGTATATCATATTATAATGGAATGTACTCGAACTACTGAGCTTAGAAGCAAGTCATATATGCACAAATATGACATTGGAGCTTATAATTGTGTCCTAATGCATCGGTAGTGAGGAAGCAAAAATATTATATAAATTTGTGCAATTAGCTGTTAAGAATAGAAGTTAATTGTTGATTGTTTGGTCCTAGACATAAATTATATTTACGCCTATAATTTATTATTTACGAATAAACCCCCTGAAACAAAAATAAAGGGAAAAAAAGGTAAAATGTTTTTTTGTTTGGTATACATATTGTACTCTATTGTAGCAGGTGTTATTTTGCGGAAGTCCATTGTATTACAAAGGATATTGTTTTTTGCTGATTCCGCGCAGTTGATGATGACTTGTCCAACAAGCAGACAAGGTCGACACGTGTTTCGTCTCTCAGCGAGACATCTTCAGGATCTGTTGCCCGCTCGGTGTCTGAGACGAAACACGTGTCGACCTTGTCTGCTTGTTGGACAAGTCATCATCAACTGCGCGGAATCAGCAAAAAACAATATCCTTTGTAATACATATTGTATATATAGTACTCATTATTTATTTTTGGTGGTAATGAAAGAAAATCAGTTTTAAAGTGCTATTTTAAATACGAAAACATTAATAATATTTAACGGCAATGGTGAAATGAATATCAAACTGAGCCGCTGATTCGTTTAACGATTAGTCGCATTCGAGACAAATTTGAAGTTGAAGGCCGTGTTTTACCACATTCCCCAGACTTAACTCCTCTGGTTCACCTGTGAGGAACTGCATATTGGATAAACTTCGAGAATCCATCGTACAATCATGTTCAAATATCCACGTTGCAGTCAGCTCGTGCTGCAGTTCGACAGCATCGTTGTGTGTGTGACCAGTGACCATTTCGAACATCTATAGTGAAATCTTTAAGTTGGATTTTATGCTACACATTCACCAAAAATGACACAACTCCGTCAGTTAGTTAGCTAATTATGAGCTTTTAAACAGTGGATACATTTTTTAAGTTCTCTCTATATTAAAGATTAGGGCCCTAGTATATTATGGCAGTGGAGTCGTGAAGCGGATCCACTGAACCAGGGCCCACATGGGCCCAGAGAACACCGGGGGCTTAGTGGGTAAGCCGGTCCTCTCAGACCGGAGAGCCCCACACACGGCCGCGTCTTGCCAGCGCGGCGTCATGGTGGATAAGGAACATTTCCCCTCGCAAAAAAAAGGGCCCCAGTGTAGCACCCTGGCCCAGTACTGATTGATTGATAGATATCTTTGAATTTCTTGGTAGCTATATACATGTTGCCTCACGATGTTTTTTGCTGTCAGATAATTGTATATTTGAAATTCGAAAAACGAAAACTACATTTACATGCCAGAATCCACTATTCATTTACTTCTGAATATTTTTTTTTGTATATAATTCTGTTGTCAGTCTCCGATATTAAGCCATTCCAAAGTTGAGATATAACTGAATTATGAAGCAAGAATTATGGCTTGGTTTATAATTGAATTCGTAGCGTGTAATTTCAAAAGTATTACCAAATCCATTACAAGTTAAAGTTGATGTTAAAGTTATTGAATTACTTAAAAGTCAAGAGTTTGAAAAGCTTGACTATCGTACCAGCTTTTATGATAGTTAAATGTATCCAATTTTTGTGTTTTTGAAAGAGACAATCAAAAGCCCAAATAATAAAGTTAAAATAAAGTTTTCTTTTCCTTTTTCTTAGTCCTTTTTCTGATTCTCGACTATCTGTATACCAAATTTAATATAAATCGGAAGAGTAGTATTGGCGTGTATATATATTATAAATCTATTTTTAGTTTGTTTAAAAACAAAGAATTTACATCCTCTTGATTTAGGAGATGACGCAAAGTATGCAGCTCTTCTCGGGAAGACATACACTACAATTCTAACGCATAGAATTTGTAATAAACTCATAATTTTTAAATAACAATTGGATGAGCACACTAGATTACATAAACTGTGAACGGACTATCTCAAAGGGTGCTCTAGTTGTTAGCTTGTTAAATATTTGACATAGACCACAATATCGTTGCAGCGGCGGCCGTCCTCGGACTAAGTTTGCACTTCCTAGTCATCACTAGGGCGGGAGTTGGCCAAATGGTGCTTCCTTCCTTGTGGTAAAGAGATCTTATTTGGACTGCGTATATATTTGGGTAGGACGTTGTTCCAAGCTGTTCTAAGTGGGAATAATTCTTGGGGCGTAAAATTGTAGTCGGATAAACTTGGAGTAAAGCCAGTGTATTCAATACAGGCTTTTACAGTAAAATCAAAATGATTAAAAAGGTAACAAAAGAAGCTACGTACGTGTGTACTGTAAAGAAAAAAGTACACACCTGCTCTAAAATTGGCAGAGTTTGCTCGAGAAGGACAGGCATTAAAATCTCTTTTCAAGACTCATATTTTTTATTTATTTATCTCTTGATAATATTATTACAAAAAAAGACAGCATTAATAACATTTGATAAATCAGTCAGGTTTTTGGCAAATGTTATAATTAATCAGTTGGGTATTGTAACATATTCTTTAAAATAACGTTTTTAAATTTTTGTTTGTTTGGTCTTACATTTTTTTTATAAACGTCACCCTACACTAGGATTTTTATCTTGTGTTGTGGATCCAGTCACAAATTTAGAAATACTAGCGGACCCGACAGACTTCGTTCTGTCAAAAAAAAATGTAAAGTGGCAGTTTTTTGTTCCTACCTATTTATATAGATAAGGAAATTTTTCCTGAATTTTCTTTGCTATAAACCTCACGGAGCCCGAGACCTTTCCAACGAATGCAAATCGGTTCGTGCGTTCTGGAGTTATAGCGTCAGGAAGGAAAACCCGACTTATTTTTATATAGTAGATTATATACACAAATACCTAGACTGGAACAAACTTTTGTAGGTCATACAAAATTCAGTCCCGTGTAGGAATTGAAGCCGCGATGTCTCTCGACCGCTTTGCCAAACATGTCGCCACAGTCAATTTCGTCTAACAGGTTCTGAATCATTAAATGAAGCGATTATTCCAACTGCTTAACCTTAGTTGTCATAAATGGTTTAGCAACTAAATTCTGTCGACTGGAATAGCATTAGCAATTTAGCTTCCCAAACGCTATTTCACTTGACTGAATTTATGTACAAAATCAGTTATGATTATTATATATCGAACATTTTCTCTTTACATTGACGCATTGATTATCGCGTGACTGTGAAAATATAACACTTGGGAATTCGTATTATATTGAGTATAAAGTTTTTTTTTATGAGCTTCAGGTTCATCAATCAACTATCAAGTTGTCAACATTCGTTTTGTTTTACTGTGACATAAAGTTTCCCATATAAAGTTCATTATCGATTGAATAATATCATATTATGACAGTTTGGTGTAATGGCGTCAGTATGAAAGATTAACGACGATTTGACGACCTCTGTAGTTGAGTGGTTAGTACACTGGGTTCAAAGTGTCTCCATCTCTGAGGTTCCGGGTTCGAATTCCGTTGGGAGCAGATGTTTGTGTGATGAATGCGAGCATTTGTACCTTAGTCATGGTTGTAAAAATATATATCTATCAAATATATTAATATATTTATATCTATCCGTTACTCTAAATCCCATAACACAAACCTTCGAAACTTTCTTTGAACAAAGCTAATTGGCGTAAGTGTAAGGAATATTTAATTATTTATTTACTAGCTGACCCGCGCCACTTCGTTGGGCATAATATTAATAATCCCCGAAGCGAGCACGAAAGCGAACTGAATTAAACCCGAAGCCATCGCGCGCCGTCCGCTGATGATGATGATGATGATGATGATGATGATGATGATGATGACACTCAACAATAATGTGGCTTTCTATTGGTGAAAGAATTTTTAAAATCGATGATGATGATGAAGATGATGATGATGATGACACTCCGCAATAATGTGGCTTTCTATTGGTGAAAGAATTTTTAAAATCGGTTCAGTAGATCCCAAGATTACCCCTTACAATTTACAAACACACAAACTTTACTTCTTTATAATATTAGTATAGATTATTCATAAGATATTAATAATGTCAATGTAATTAATAAAATTGATGAAGAAATACTATAAATGAATACACAATGATGTCATCATATGCTGAGGTCTAATAAGGGACCTTAAGAAACGAGTGAAACAATAATTAGAAAGCAAAACCACGAAACTCGGCGTCGCTCAAAGACAGAATAACAACATTTTTCGGACCAAAGAGAAAGCAAACTTGCGAAGTCACAACAAAGCGGTTATTAATTGCGACCCCCAAACTCCCGACATCCCCTTGTTCCTGAAATTATACACTCGAACAAAGTATTCGGCCGAATGAGATCAGCATCTATTATTAACCGCGCAATACAAAGCCCAACTATTAACAATGGCGTAACACCGCCGGGACACTTGTGAACTTCAGTAAATTGCACAGTTTCTGGCACTTACATGTATTAGTTAGTTCAACATTACCATAATACCCGGCCCATTTAGGCTGCCGACCTTGCTGGGAAGTAGGCAGAGATATATGCGCGTACTGAAGGCCTGTGGAAATGGGACGTCAATGCAAGAATAAGGAATTTGTTTGAACAAACAGGTGATGTAGACATCTGACAGAGAAGATTTTAGAAACTTGACAATAATCATTTATTTATTTATTATTTATTATTTATTATTGTTTTGGAAGACCGACAGCACATAAAACATAAGATATTTTTTTTTTTATATAACAGTTGGCCAATAATGGTCTTCACGTATGGAAACATACATTGAAATAAGATTAGGTGTGAACAATTACTAATAAATATTTAAGATCCGAACTAATCATCTTAAAAATCCTCACTAAGTACACGCCTTACTGTCGCCAAGCTACAATTATATATATCACTGTTTTTACATTTACACAAATCATTTAAAGTCTTACTAGCTCGCAACAAGAAAGAGTTTTGCCGATAGTTCGACGCGGCCACTGAGATGTAAAGGGGGGTATAATGCCTGGTAGACCTAGATGGTACGTTGTTGCAATTGATTATAAAATTAATTGCTTGATTGCAATCAATTGTAACGGTGTAACTTAATATTAAAATGATCCACAAAAGCTTTGGTAGTTATTAGTAAGTCATCTAAATATGAATTCGAAATCTTGTAATTGGTCTATAACATTTGTAACACTAAAGGCTATAATATTACAATTTATAAATAAATGAATAATAATGATGTCAACTTTCCATAATTTGATCCATTTATAGATAAGGTTCGATTTTTTATTTGCTGATAATAAAGCAGGAATAGAATAATTTTCACAAATAAAAAGACATCAAAACAATCGATCGTTTTAATTGAGGTATGATTATAAATATCCACCATATCCGTGGGCTGGAGTACACCTGCAGCCCAACGGGATGAGTTATGGCGTCCATTTGCTTCCACTAGTCAGCTAGCGTCCGCACCCGCGCCGGTGGAAGATGCGGGTGATTTTGCTAATTGGCCTTCCTATCCCTTATAATTTGTGGGGAGACCAGATCGGGCCGAGCCACGAATTAATCCGGACGCCTATTAATTAAGCTTCAAGGGCTTTTTAGACGGGACCGCAGTCACTATTTAAGTTAGATTTAGTGGTCCGCAACAAAATCTGATTCGCGATTTCCCAGTATGTTCGCGAATCTGTTTTGTAGCTTTGAATGTTAACTCGTTTGGTGCCTCACATACTTTAATTTTAGCCAGTAAATGTTTAAGCTGGGCAAAGCTTGTTTAAACTAGTGCTGGAATATCCCCGAGTCGTTAGTTCAAGTTTTAATGTTGTAATTACAAGTTTACGTTTGCTTTAGAATATAACATTTTAGTCTGTCATTTTATTTCCAACAAATACATCAATAGCATATATAGCTGTAGTTATTGTTGCTTTATTTATATTTGTATCATTTTCACACATTTGCACTGCCTTTTCAATAACCTCTCTGCACGTTTTATTGGTGGATTAGGAGAGAATGCTCTTGGCATTAATCTACCATTTGTACACATCCATTTGGTGTGCAAAAATGTTTAAATAAATCAAATTATCGCAAGCAAATAAAAATATATATTGTTACTTGCTACTTGAAACAGCAATATCATTAGACTGTTAGTTTTATTCAGCGAAATGCCTCTAAAAGCAATCCCAATAAGTACGTCGTCCACATAAATGTAGCCACACAGAATCCAGTAAAGCCTGTCGCTGAAAAAGCCTGGAACAATAAAAGTACGTTAGAAGTAAACAATGCGAACTGTTGTTAGCGAAGATTTTTGGCACAATTTTTTGTTCGGCCAAGCCCTGGGACCGCGACAAACAGAAACCGATACAGAAAAAGCCGGCAATGTTTGCAGAACTATAAACGGCCTAGTAAATGTATTGTAAATTTCTGCTCGCCTTTGGTTTCGATTACTGGATTGCTAGTGTATTGCTCTTTTGTGCTGCGGGTTTTAGTGGCGATTCTGTCATTGTTTTGACTACTTTCATAAAGAATATAATTATTGAGATGAAGAAATCATTTTTATTTTCAAAGCACATTTATAAACTCCATGTCTATGTTATAGAGCAGCTAAGGCACAACGTTTGAAAAATAAACTGGACTATAGACAAGTTTTTCAATTGTTTCGCACAAGATGGTTGTTTTATTTTATTTTATCTTTTATTAATTACATTAGTTTCCTAACAAATAGAAGCCGTGCGTCACATGATGATTTTCTAGTATAAAAAAGTTTAACCTGTAAAAAAGCTATGCAAACGAATAGAATATTTAAATAATAAATAACAAACGAGGCTTTTATCAATATAAGTACCACAAAGGGTGTCGTTTCCTTCGGAGCCCTTCAAAGGCTAGCTTCACAAAAGATTGGCTCCAAACTATCAGCTCCGCGTTCTCAACAACGAATTACGACGTAGATAGGATTACTCTCAAACAAAACCCTTTGGTGCCTAAAAAGGGGAAAGCGGAGCGTCCGCAATAAAAACCCGGCTAATACGTGAGCCGGCACAATAATAATAATTTGCATGTGAAGGAAACGCCCTCCGTAAGCGAATTTATTCTCTTTCGGGGAAAAAGTGGGAACGCGCGCCTCCATCAAAGCCCGCCGAACGGACCCTTTATTGCGGATCTGTGAGGCTCCGAACGCGAAATTGACTGGAGGATGTAATTTGTTGACAGTTTTATAAGTTCTGGCTCATCTCATAACTAAACATTATGATAACGATTTATGGTAATATGAAAATGATATGAAACGAAGGTTTATTCCTGCCCCATGATTATGTAACTCTGTTGCTAGCGAATTTGTTTGATGCTGACGGATACATTACGGCTTTATTAAGATAATAATCATATTAAGCCTTAATAAAGCAAAGTAACTACACTTCCAGATGGTAGTTTCAATCAGGGGGCAGATAACGAGGATGTGATAAGACGTTGCATACTTTGATCTACATCGACGGTAAATTATACCGGCGTCATTAAAATCAAATAGAATAATTCAAATTCAAATAGTAAATTGCAAGTGTCCATAGGCTACGGTAACAAGCGGGCCGTAGGCCTGTTTGCCATTATCGTGGTATAAAAAAAACTAATATGGGTTCTCAAGCGCTTGTTGGTTTTAATAAATAAACATATTTTCAAAGACCTCTAAAAACATTTCCTAAAACTGATAGATGTATGAATACACTCAGCGACAGTTACACCTAATAATATGCGGACCAAATATTTTAATATATCCCCAAGTGCTGACCCACGTCAGAGCCGTATCTCAATATCGCGTTTGCCGGTTTTTTGAGCCACCGAATCATATTTGCCGCGCGGTTAATTCTGCGCCGTAGTTTCACCGGCTGCCAATTTGTCGTGTGCTTCCGGCTCACGTCCTCCATCAAATTTGATAAGGCTTAAATTAATTCTACAACATGACTTGTAATTTGTTTGGAGATTATAATTTTAATCGTGTACATTGTTACGGCTTTAAATTAGTATTTTGTTTGATATAACGATGTAGCTTATGCTTTTAAATGTCTCTCGACTCTCTGATGTTATTGAGGAAATGTAAGGAAAATTAGAACAAGACACTCTGACAATCTCCTTAGTAATAATAATTTATATTTTCCGATAAAATTGCAAAATGCCGATGGCAGCACAATAACATATTATTTACAGGAAGTACAATTCGGATTGAAAGATCTGATTACATGAACAATACGTACATCAAATTACTGTTGACGCCCTCATTTTGATAGCTTTTATATAACTTTCAAAATTGAATATCAAATTACATCGGCTATCAAATATTCTCTTGTTTGACAAAAATAATACCGACAAGTTAAACTTCTTTCACGTACAATAAAATGTTTATATAGCGATGTTGTTTTATTTAATATTAACGAAACTATGGGCTGGAAGAAGTCTGTTTTAGAGATTATGTCACCGTTACGTTTACTTTTGTTAATTTATGATAAAAATGGTATCTTTAATACTACGTCAAATATTGCTTTGAGAATAGATATTTTTAACGACTTGTTAATTTAAGTGTATTTTTTTTGTTTATTACCTCAGTCAACCGAGTCGTTTGATTTCAATTAGGTACGGTTCTGAAAATAGCATCTCTATCTAGAAATCTAGAAAATCAGATCCATACTAATATTATAAATGCGAAAGTAACTCTGTCTGTCTGTCTGTCTGTCTATCTGTTCCGCTTTCACGCCAAAACTACTGAACCGATTTAAATGAAATTTGGTACACATATATTCTAGAGCCCGAGACAGGACAGAGGCTACCTTTTAAAGCAGAAAAGGGCTGTAAAGGGTTGAAAGGAGGTGGTGAAAGGTTGTATGGCAGTATTGTAAAAACCACTGAACTGATTTAAATAAAATTTTATACACAGACTAGAGTTGGTACGTCGGTTGGTCGGACGGACTACCTTCGGTATATACGGGGTAACCACCCCGTATATACCAATCGTAAAACCCGAGGACCCAGGGAAGGAAATAAGATAATTTTACCGACGGAAAACATATCCTTCCTGTGGGAAATTCGAATATAACGCGGGCGAAGCCGCGGGCGGAAAGCTAGTCTATACTAATATTATAAAGAAGTAAAGTTTGTGTGTTTGTAAATTGTAAGGGGTAATCTCGGGATCTACTGAACCGATTTTAAAAATTCTTTCACCAATAGAAAGCCACATTATTGCGGAGTGTCATCATCATCATCATCATCATCATCATCATCATCATCATCATCATCATCGATTTTAAAAATTCTTTCACCAATAGAAAGCCACATTATTGTTGAGTGTCATCATCAGCATCATTATCATCATCATCATCATCAGCGGACGGCGCGAGATGGCTTCGGGTTTAATTCAGTTCGCTTTCGTGCTCGCTTCGGGGATTATTAATATTATGCCCAACGAAGTGGGCGCGGGTCAGCTAGTATGTAATAAAATTACATTATATTAGTCTGCACAATGCACAAATACTACCTGCACAATGACCACAGCACAGCGGACGCCACTATCGTGCGCGTGACGCCGCGTCACCGAGCGTCCGTCACAAATGACCGGATTAACGTCACGGCGATCATAAATCTGTCCGGAATATACAGCGGAATTTCCTGAGCGAAAACCGATGCTTATTCAATTAATTATCAAAATGACTACCCTAACTGTTATGAGGGGATTACGTTCTTGTTTGCAAAGTTTGATGTCGATATGAATGTAATCTTATTTTGATGACTTCAGGGTTTATATAATTGAAATGCTTTTGGACAAACTACTGTTACGAATTGGGGTATCCGTAAGAGAAGAGGGTTCTGAATTCGAATTTCAGCTTTAAGCTTGCTACCAATTAAATTGGGGTATACGATTTGTCAGGATATTGATCAGAATTTTATTTATCACAGCTAATACTCCAAGAACTCGAAGCACAATTAAATGAAATGTGATAAACATGTAAAATAATTATTTCTGACTAGCTGACCCGGTGACTTCGTACCGCCTAATTATAATTATGTTCTGATCGAATCAGATTTGTCCGAGTCGCCTAGTACTTCCACCATATCATCATGTCCTGGCGAGCCAAGTGGTTCCTAAGTAGATGGAGCCAAGTTGATGGAAATAAAGAGTTACTAATACATTTCGCTTTATTTTTTTTAAAGGCTTATAACCTGGTCTATATGGACAAAACAATGGAACGTTCGGATACACGGGTTCTTTTTACATGAGATGACAAAACAATATACCTAATAAAAATATTTTTGAGAGTTAGTAACACTGTAAGGTTGGCACCCATCAAATATGTCAACACATTAATTATTTTTATATTTTGAAATTTAATACACGATGTTATAAGCAAAGTTGATATTATGTTGTCGATTCAAAAGTCTTGTTTTAATGCGTTCTTCAATTCGAGTGGAACTGAGAGTACAAATACCGTCCAATGTTTGACAGAAAGTAAGTGATCAACTTTTATATGGGAATGAAATTGTCGTCTTACTCTATCTTATTCGCAATTTTTCCTTATTTGCTCACCGTTTAGACCTACCCTGGACTACGACAACATTTTAAAACCAAAATCAGCTCAATCGGCCAGCCGTTCTCGAGTTTTAAGCAGACTAACGAACAACAATTCATTTTTATTTATATAGATAATGTTACAAATACTAAAATACAACTTATCACAAATAAAAAATATCTACAAAACCATCTGTTGCTGCGGAGTAACTAACAGCCTTTAGGCTGGACAACATCCAGCCTTTAGGCTGCATGCATTACCTCCTTGGAGAGCGAGAAACTTCACTTCAAAATTTGAGGTCAACATCACTTCAGAATGACGTTTAGTTATCCCTTGAAGTAGACCTTGAGCAGATGCTTCCCATGGTTTAAGAGTTTCAACGGTTTCGCTGTTTATATATTCGCTGATTCAATAATAACTTACAAGATATTATTTAACTGATCTGCTCTTTTTGAGTGTGTGTTTTGTCAAATTCGTTGTGAGGCTTTCAATCAGTATTCCCTAGTAATAATGAGGTGGATACCCTAATTCGCTGTATATTGCTGATTATATTGCGTTTTTTATAATGAAATTTGTATTATTGTAATTGCGACTGTCTTATTTTCAATTGTTATCAAATGGCTACAAATTTCTAGAAACTCTCTAACAGAGCTAATCTAATTCTTTTTACGTTTAGTATCTAAATCTAAATAAATAGCCCTATGGAAGGTCACCGCAATATTTTCTCCACGACCTCACAACAGGCATACCGTGGGAGAGCCATGCTTCGGCACGAATTAGGCCGGCTCGACCGGAGTGATACCATGGCCTCACAGAAAACCGGCGTAAAATAGCGCCTGCGCTGTGTTTCGCCGAGTGAGTGAGGGTACCGGAGGCCGTTCCCCCCTTATTCCCTTTTGAAAGGCCGGCAACGCATCTGTGACTGCTCTGGTGTTGCGGGTTTCCATGGGCAATAGTTATCGCTTACCATCAGGTAATCCGTTTGCTCGTTTGCTGCCCTGTCGTATATTAAAAAAAATAGGTTAAAAGAACCAAAGCTTCAAGAAGAGATGATGCCTTCCGATCTGAGGAAAACATACTGAATAGTTACTTCTTATTGTCACTTTGAATATTTACGTTTCTTTGTAGGAATTAATTAATTAACACGAGGTAAAGTTTAACAACGTTTATTGTACGGTAGCAAGTAGTAAGCAACAGATAATACAGAACAGAGAATAGACAGAACACACCAGCGCCACATGTTAACAATTGGAACTAATAGTTATGTTGGGAAACATAATTTATTGGTGTTTACTATTTCAACATTCTTATTTATAATGTGCTATGTCACAAATAAATGTAATTAACGTATTGTCCCTATGTTTACGATATTACATACATATTACAGTTAAAGCTTTTGAAATCAAAGAGGTAGTTTGCTTTAGTTATAATATCACAGAATAAACAGCCCGAAGATTGGTTTGATTGAAGCGCTTACACAGCTTAATCACTGAATACGTAGACCACGAAAGGGCTAACAGGCTACAAACGTTGCGTCACACGCGAGCTCGCTAGCCCCAAATCCGGGATTATTCCAGTTAACGCTATATTTTGATGACTATATCTGACTTGTTTGCTCTGACGCACTCCACCGTTGATTTTGATGTTCCGTCAAACGCTCGGATTAATTCTGAGTAACGACTCAGAATTAATCCATAATTTCAAATCTACATGATGAGTTTGGATTTGAAATTTGGAATGTTCAATCAAAATAAATTTCTCTGTTTGCTACAAATATCAGAACAAAATCTGCAGCATGAACCAGAATGACCTGGGCCAGTATAATACAGAATAACAACTATCCTACTAGAGAAGTGTGCCAGGATCGTAGCAAGTGGAGAGAGGTGGTCTCTGCCTACCCCATTGGGAACAAGGCGTGACATATATGTATGTATGTTTGTAACTATCCTTGATCCAAAAAACAGAATAAGTGTATGGGTTGAATGAGACAATAGTGAACAAAATGTCATGGTTGGATAGGGTGCATTGTTTTAAAAAGTGGTGGTGATTTGGATAGCCTGCTCGTAAAGTAACAATCGTGTACATGTGTAGGCTCCACAGTGGTCTGACGATTTTATGAAAATCGCTGGAAAATGCTAGGTCAAATCAGCAGTATCCCATGGCCCTGTCACGCCGCGGCAGTCCTCTTCGGCGCGTCTGGCGGCAATGTCGCACGCGCCGTCGATCGAGCGCCCGCCGTGGGTAGGCCTACCCCCTTCTGGTGAGGAGAGCCCCACATAATTCTGCGCTTTTCCCGGGGTGCAGAGTATACAATTCAATGCATTTTCCTCAGTAATAACAAAAAAAAAGAAAGGTCAAATCAGCAGCGTAAGATAGGTCCATGTCGAGATCTTTGGTGTACATCTCTAGAAGTAGTTTCTCTGCTCAAATAATCGTGATAATAAAATAATTTGAAAATATCTAAAGAAAAAGGTTTGGTAGGTCGTGAGGGTGGATAAATAAAATGTAATGTAAGTGGCACTTTACATATATATATATATATATATATATATATATATATATATATATATATATATATATATATATATAATATATATATATATAATTATAAAATTTAATCAGCAAGGAAGCAGCAATGAGAAGCATTATATATTTCTAAGAGCTACGAAATACAATGATAAAATTATTCAATAATCATGTTTAAGTAAACTTATGGCCGTTTTCACCAACCTTGTCTTAGCTTAGGTGACTCCTAAGTGACATGCTGTCACTTTTTATATTAACTGAAAAGAGTGAGACAGCATGTCTCTTAGGAGTCACCTAAGCTAAGACAAGGTTGGTGAAAACGGCCATTAACGTATTACTTTTATAATTCCCGTTAGCCAACTAACCACTAAACTACTTTCTTTATGACTATCTAACTAGTGGGCAAGGTTTGTCGACATTGGCTTATCGATAAATGTATTGACAAGTCGATATTCATAGATGCCTATATACAGTGAAAATAAAAATAATAAAAAATAAATGTATGTTATGATTTAAATAAATAAAAATATATAAACAAATAATCATGTATTTGGGTGTGTGTATTATAATACATAAGAAAGATTCCTACATAACCAATTTTAGGCATCATCAAGTAATATTTAGGTAACAGTCATCATTACAGCCCATACATCTTCATCGAGAGGCTCTAACTAATATCGAAAGGCTTACCCTTAATATTTTTGGTCGATTAGGCCATAGTCCCAGGGCGGATTGGTTAGCTAAATACACCTTTGAATTTCTTCGCAGGTATATGCAGGTTGCCTCATGATGTTATCCTTCACAGTAGAAGCGACAGATAAAGGTAAATGACAGGATCAACACCCCGGTCCTCCAGAATCATCCGATTCACAGACCCGTGCCGAGACTTCAGGGCCAGCACTGATGCTTACTTTTCATTAATTAGAATTATGTCGTACTAAGATTTGAAAGACAAACATATTATTGGGCGATGCCATCATTTAATTTGAATACAATAAAGTAGTAGTCACCGTTTCTGTTCATCTTGATGTAGTTCATATTTTAGTAGCCCGATATTCGCCACAAGAATCTGAAAGTCTATGTCTATGGAATTCCGAACAAGTATCAAGGCAGTGCCGGCTCCTTTGACAAACTTGTTATTAGAATTCCAATAATGAATCCGGCGGATTCCCAAACATATGCGAGTAAATATTGCGTTCGGAATAATCCCATTTCGGCCGTAGATCAATCACGCGTACAAAGAAAGTGTTCGCACGCTCGCAACAAAGCGAAAGTATCGAGTTCATTGACAGCTTCGTTAGGTGTCGTGTATGGCTGATGACTGGTTGAAATCACTGAAACTGCAAGTCAAATATCAACCTTAACTCGGTGACTTAAGGCACTTTAAACGTCGCCTTTTATATCGATTCCTCGAAAGGTGTGAATTCATACAAATTAGATTTCAATACGTTCGACCAGGGCGTGGGTATAGTGAGATGTGTTTGTTACACCATATAAGAAATTTATTTCGTAACAGACTGTACCTAAATTCCTTTCAATACGTCATATTTTTGTGTGCGATTAAGAAATCGGTGAACACATAAATCTCACCTAAATCCCGAACTCGACTAGCTACCACCAGAACTAGACCACGGTTAGAATCACTAGTTCATTATGCGCTAATGTAATGCCTCGTTTCCCTTCTTTACACATCAAGACTGTAAATTCATTTTAAAGTAAGCGAAAGAGAATTTAAGTTCTTTTAATGAATTTTTATTTATAGAATTTCACATATTATTTTCTGTACCTGATAAATGGATGTTTGAAAAGTTGTTCAGTGTAAGATCTTTGATGATAATCCTTTGCAAATACAGTTTCAATGAAACTATGAAATTTTTAGCCCATTTCTTTGACTTCAACCGTGGCGGTGGATTTCTGGAAAACACATTGCAAAATACACAATAAACATATACAAAAGAATAAGGAATAACGCTTTTATAGGATGAAAATCACATAAAAGAGGCTGACTCTGCCATCTCTAATGCTGTGATTCCTAAGGATCATAAATCAGATCGATTGTCATATGTTGCATCTGGATTTTCATCATAAGCAATGACCTCGGGGGCCATCCAATATTAGTACCAATAAAAGTATTTCTTCGTCAAATAGTTCTTTCTATCAAGTTGTGCAGACACACCAAAGTCGACTACAAGCACTAACAAATAATTCATAAGTTATTATTATTTAAAACACAATGTGACTGATAAGGAACTATAATTAACCAGTTTAACTTCTGCATTATCAGTGAGCAGGACATTTTGCCCTTAGATATCCTTTGACATATATTTGGTAGCCATGATGGATGAAACTAGAATCGTCAGAGGTTGTACGAGCATTCATTTTAGTAATTACAGTACGCAATAATAGCGGATGGAGCATCCGAAGCGGCCATGATTAATCCTGTTGGTTATTCTGATTCGATTCAATGGTGCTTCATCGGGAATTTTACGATGTATTTGCTCTATGTTTTGCTGATCCCAGCTCCCTCATGATTGAGATATGTTCCGATAGAGTTAAGTATTTATTAGACAGGTCAAGTGTTGTTTGCGTTAACTTTTTTGCTGTTTTCTGTTACTCTTTTATATGTAAACTAGCGCCCCGCCCCGGCTTCGCACGGGTGCAACGCTTATTTACGTCCCTACATTTATCATTAAATTTGTAATATCTTCGGAAATATTCACTTAAATTACATGTTGTAAAAAGCATGTTGATTTATAATAAATGCATAATTTATTTAAGGTACTTAATTGGATAAGAATGAATGCTGTATTGTTTAAAATTACTCCGTATATAACCATTTTTTAGTAAAGGATAAAAAATGGTTATGGTGGGTTATCCCTAAGATATAGACATATAACATCGAGGACTTTTTTGTTGAACTTTATCAGGTTGACAATACTGTAGTACATTATTTTGGTCTATCTCGTAGGGTTCAGCCAGCGTTTTTGCAATATAAGCGCAAAAAAAGGTACTTATTTACGACATCACATTAGAAACCTCTAAATTTCAGTGTTTCTCTACTATATTATGCATGTATTATACATATAAATCTTCCTTAGGAATCACTCTATCTTTTTAAAAGAACCACATCAAATCCGTTGTGTAATTTTAAAAATCTAAGCATACATAGGGACAGACAGATCAATAGGGAATTAATCTCTTTTTTGAAAAGAATCTTAATTTGATCCTTGCGTGTCAGTAAACCATATAATAAAAAAATAAAAATTTTATACACTCGTTAAGTACTATAAAAATTGCATTAAAATTTAATATTTTCAAATTTCGCGCGTAATTAGACGAAGGCGCCGCACGAGTTGTTACTCTGTAGCGATGACGTCAATACGGCATGTAAATAATAAACAAAGCTCTATGTTTGATGCTATGTATTATTATATTCATAATTTAAAAATGAGTTATTATCTTTTATATATAAACAACTAATAAAGGAATAATTATAAAAGAGTAATACTGACATCGATGTTATAATACTCCGTAACTCGGCAGAACAAAAGTCGGGATTTGCAGCAAAAAATTTTCCAACCATTAATGCATTTATTTTTGGTATATTCGTACTAACTCCTTTTACAAAACTGCTTTCCATAGTGTGATTCACGTGAGATTCCAATTTAACTTACGTATTTATAACGTTCTCTTACATTGAAAAAGCAACCTACAAACTTTTTTTTTATTGTTTTACGGCTTTATACGTACTATGATTCATAATGGTGGTGTCGAGTCAATATATTTTTTCTTTTTTTTTCCTTATTCGTACGTACGGACAAGGTTTTTGTTTTTTTTTTTTTATTTAAGCTTTTTTTTTTTGTTTTGTTTGTTGTCGTCAATAAGTGCCTGTAAAGGTCTATGTTGAATAAATATTATTTTGATTTTGATTTTTGAATGACATTGACACGCATATGTTTACAGTACCTTATGACGTCACGACATGGCGGCCTATGTTTCGCTCTTGTTTTACGTATAGATTAAAAAAGTGAATACTTTGAAACTATTTTTTATATTATTTTTGTTATTTTATGTACTTAAACATGATGGTTCCGACTAATTAATGCATAAGCTATCATAGTTATATGCTTTTAGATCTTTTCTAATATAGAGGGAAGTACCCTATTAAAGGGGCTTGGGTCGATCCTGCCATGTACCAATTTTCTTTTCGCATTAAGAATTTCATATTTTCATTTATCTGGCTCTCCTACGGTGAAGGAATACCTCGTGAGACAACCTGCATACATATGCCATGAAATCAATGATGTATGCAGGCAACTAATCTGCACCAGGGCCAGCGTGGTTGCCTAAGGCTTAATCGCTCTAATATTTAGGTAGCAGTTTACACATTGCTATGTTTTGTTGTAAGGGAATAGGCATTTACTGGATGCTGTAAATTTACATCTTGAACCACATATTGGCAATGATTTTTGATTGTGATTTTTATGACAGTTGCAAATATGCTACAAATCCCATAGGAATTACATACTATAAGTGACTGCAATGTAATATAGAAAATATAATATATAGATATATCTAGAGTGACCGGGACAGATGAAAGTATTAATAAAAGTCATGGCAAGTGGAAAATTACAGCCATGGGATGGAGGCGTGAGTTTATTTATGATAAGTAAGCAAGAAATGTTTGAAATTATTTATAAGAAGCCAATTTCTAAGAAGTCAAGAAATCGATTCAGAGATTTTAGATACAAATATCTGTGAGTAATAGACAAAATGAAACATTTCGGCTCTGAATTAATTTATGCAAAAGAAACTCAACTAATATTTAATAGAAAGCTATAGAGGGTAATTTGAAAAACATGTGTTCACGCGTCGACTAGTAAATGAGAAGTGAAGTTCGCCACAAGCCTCTGAGCTCGAGAGCGCTCGGATAAAATTCGGCTGCTGTCGAACACTCAAACGCTATATAGCACACGTAGCGCCATCTGTTTTTCGTCAGCGATAACACACAAAATTGTCGGACAGCAATGCCCGGGTTTGCACTCGCTTTTATACCCTCCGCAGACATTTTTTTTTTCATATCTTCTACAATATGGTAATATAGCATAGATTGACTGATGGAGTGCTTATTTTATTTTTTATTGTTAGTATTTATTCAGTTTTTATTTTTCTTTTTTGGTTATATTTGGTTTTGTACCTCTAACACTGCTTTTTTAACAATAAATTGTGAAAGGTTGCGACAGAATAACAGAGGTTGTCGCTAGTCGGCAACTACTGAGCTGTAAACCATTTTGTCTACACGAGAACGAAAAAATCACAATATTAAAATCAAAAATAATGTAAGTATGTTAACACAAATAAATTGATTTTATTATTATGTAGCTTAAATCACGTATCTTTATAAGACACGGTCCTTTATAAGGCTTGCGCGGGGATACAGATCCAACGCGTAGAGGCCATTTAAGCGAAATTTAATGAAAGTGTGCGTGGAGTGTACCAACTGGGTCTAATCTCTATCTGCACCATGAAAAATGCAGCCAAAGACTTATACCTAGTTAGATGCACAGAAACTATTGTCATTAGTGGTCAAAACGTTTGTGGCCTATTGCATTTCGATTTAGGTGGTAATGAAAACCGGGCTATGGAAGAGACTCCAGTCACCTGCCTTCTCAAAGCCTCCTAATTGATTTAAATATGGCAAAAAAGCAGACCAATATTGGTGCGAAGAGAGCAACATTGGTGTGAACGGCTAAGGGTGTAGAGAGGTGTGTCTGCGACAGCGATCGAGACGCCGTCGGCGTTATGACATTATTACACTTATACCCTTCGAGCATTTGCTCTTGCGACTTTACTCTGTCCGGCTGGTTAAGGCAAGACAGAGGCGGGTGGCATACGCCCCCCTGAAGCACATCGGTACCCTCGGTGACGCAACTCACCGCCAGCACGCCACAAGCTGCCCTGAGGGAGACTGACTGCACTGATGGGGCATTTATGGCAGTTAAGGGGCATTAAATGCTCCACCAGCGGGCGATGGGGTCGTCACTTCCCTACGCCTTATTATTATTAATATATATATATATATATATATATTTATATAATATATATATATAATATATATATATATATATATAATATATATATATTATATATATATATAATATATATATATATATATATATATTCCACGCCGCACGCACAGCAAGTGCTCCATTCGGAGGTTCGATGAGAATGACTGGCGAGCGGTTGTGCGTGCGACCTCATTCAAATCAAATTAAATCAAATCAAGTTAAATTATTAATATGTTGATATATTTAATTTGTTTTATTTTAAACATACACGTTTGTATCACGTTTATTTGTAAATAAATGTGATTTGATTTGATTTAAATGAAATTTGCAATGCAATTTTGTAGAATATTTTTTATTACATTCTTTCTTTATCTTTATTCTATTTCTGAATCATGAAGTCATCTTAAATATGACATATCATATGGAGCACTGTAACGCCATCTTTCCCAGTCTACATAGAACTATCCGCAGCTATTTATTTTACGACCTAAGTCTCTAAGGTCGATTCAGCACGCTGAAAACATCCAAGTGCTATTCTATGCCAACATAAAGGGTAGAACTGAATGAACACTCTCCACGAAACCATTTACCACAGCTGGGAGCCGCTTCCTGACACCTCACCACGATTCATAACTACGCACAACACTTCGAACAACGCACCATACATCGTCCTTCCGCAACGAGCGGGGACATTGCCAACGGAGGCAGTGCGGCGATGACCGTTGTGCAAGAGTTACGAGCGACACCAATCGGCTACGACACGTCCTCTCATGTTAAGATACCGGCTACTTAGTGCACGCTATTGTTTTAAGCAGAGTACATTGGCCGCGTTGTAAACGGTACTTGAGTTGCACGGGATGTTCGAGAGGCGATGTATATTGTGCAATGGCCGAGTGGCCGCTAGCGGTATAGCGCGGTTGAATGACTCATTTATCTGTATGAGGTCCTTAGTGTTCATAATGGAAGCTTAGCCCCGATGGAAAGCCAATTAAACGCGTCCTCGTCTCGCTCATTTCCGGAGGGTCTGATCGTACGTGATGCATAAATAAAATTTGTATTTTAAAAAGGCATTCAATTGGTAGTTATATTATGTAAATTGGGTATATTGAGTAACATTATTTATTTATTATTTAACAGATCAATAAATGTATAAATGAAGAATTAAAACCAAACGAGCATTCTGCAATTAAGATTTTTAGAATCACTTTCAGATAAATAGTCTGAACCCAATTTCCTTAACAAGTTTAATCTATACATATAATAAGACAGTAAAAATATTTTGTCTGTACATTTAGTATTTTTGACTGAAATGGATAGAGGGGCACTTAAATAGATTATTAGAAAGCAAAAAAAAATTTTTGAAATTTTTTGTCTGTCTGTCTGTCTGTCTGTCTGTATGTTTGTTCACGTTTATCTCCGAAAGTACTGAACCGATTTGCTTGAAACTTTCACTATTTGCTTTGTTTTAACTCAGAATAATATCTAAACTTTGTTTCATCAAAATCGGTTTATTAAAAAAAAGTTATCGTCATTTTAATGAACTCAAGGCATGATAATATTGCGAATTATAATGTACACCATTCTTACATAAGTTACATGGGAAATTTAAAATCTAAAGACAATTCATCATCATGATGCAATACATACATAAGATAACGTCTTTATCCCCTGCGGGGTAGACAGAGCCACAGGTTATAAGACCCCAAAGGCCACGTTTAGCATGTTCGTGGGCAGTGAGATGGAACAGGGAACCAAAATACGATGAAACGAAACCAGTTTTTATCAAAATAATATGATAAATGCGAAAGTTTGTTTGTTTATTACCTCTTCACGCTTAATCTATACATATAATAGAACAGAAAAAATATTTAAGTGTAAATCAGTTTCATTACGCATGTTAGTTTTTTCATAAATCACTAGATGGCTCTGTTTCATTTAATCAATTTCTACAACGCGCTATTGTAGTTTTTTCAAATAAAGCCTAATAAAGGAATGTGTTTCGACATAAGGCGAAAATCTCCTTCGTATCTTTTCATGATCTTTGCGCTGAGAATCGAATAGGAAAAAGGAAAAAACGAATAATGTGGTATATAAAGAAATTCTTTGAGTTTACTTTACCTCAAGGAATTGCTTTATACCAAAAATATTTTAATCGGTAAAATCGTATATTAATATGATTTGTGTATCAATAACATTCAACTCGAAATTTACGCAGACGAAGTCGCGGGCAACAGCTAGTATATATTATAATTTGATTATAACCTGAATATGTATTTTTAGGAACCAGAAGGGATGTTTGTATATAAAAAAAGAATCAGACAAATATAAGGTGTTTTATTAATTACGATTATTATTAAAGCAACGGTAATCAGCTTCAATTCACAATTATTAGACACTTAAAATACGAAACCACGTAGACTTACTACAAATTGTGTCGTTCACCAGACAACCACCTCGAATGACCGCTGACGAGCAAATAGGCCGACTAACAACGACCTACGACTAAACTCAGCCTAAGCTGTTGGTCCTATTGACTGTATGGCTTGACGCGATAAGAGAGGCCGCACCTTTGGAGAGGCACTGTAACAAGGCGCTATATTTTACTCCTTGCCTCCTGGCTGGCTGCCTTGATCATTTTAAAAGGTGTACGTCAAGTGTGAGCTTATTGACAATTTTGACATGACTCGAACCATTATTTGCTGTGCATATCATATGAAATTGAACAAAAGTACAAAATAAATATTAATATACATATTAAGAACTCTCAGAGTAATAATAAATTAATATTATAAAACGTTACGAAGGCACTTATTGTGCCTTTAATTTATACCTACTATTGTAAATATACATATTAAGTGACTATTGGTGCCTTTCTTTGAAACAACCCAAGTCACCCTAACACAGCCAAGTGCCACAGCACGGTCAGTGCTGCCCAAAATGAGAGCATATGCGCTAGAAGAGGCACAGTATACCAATGTGGCTCCGGCCTATGTTGATAGGAACCTACTCGTGGCTATGCAGAAGGCTGCCGAGAAGGGGGTGGCAGGGGAAACGACTAACAGCTGTCTACCGTATTTATATAGCAGTCTGGTGACGTCGAGATTCACAGATACAAAATTTTAGCTTAAACCTAATAGTATCCTATTACTATTATAAAGGCGAAAGTTTGTAAGTATGGATGTTTGTTACTCTTTCACGTAAAAACTACTGAATGGATTTGAATGAAACTTTACCACAATATAGCTTATACATCAGAATAACACATAGGCTACAATTTTTGAGGTTTCTAATGTGAGGTCGTAAAATAAACACATTTATTGCGCTTACATTGCAAACGCTGACTGAATCCTACAAGATAGATCAAAACAATTTACTACAGTATTGTACAACTTAAAAAGGTCTACAAAAAAGTCCGTGATGGTATATGTTTATCTCTTAGGAATAAGATCGTTAAATGTAGTTTATAGGAGCATACTGCAGTAGCTACCTATAGGCCTATGATTAGGGCTCTGCAGTGCTTAGTTACCGTATTTCTTACTTATTACTAGACTAGACGGAACGAACCTGAAGTCCACGCGAACGAAGTCGCGGGCAAAAGCTAGTATTAACATAAGTCAATTTTATATCCGCAAAAGAATCAACAATGTTCAATGTTGTTTGAACAAAATGAAACGATAGAAAAATAGTATTCAACTGAAGCTATTTTCGTATAACATTTCCAAAGGCATTGAACAATGAATAGGCCTTCTAGTAGACCTCATACCCTAACGTGGCACAGATTGTCAAGCTCTGCTTGGGTGTCTAAGCGGCACAGATTATCGCAACGACTCAGGAAAAAGCAAAGGAATCACAATCCCCACAACCTCTGCCTTGAATAGTTGTCTTAAAAAATGGTTTGTATATATTTTTTTATATTACCCGCATAAATATGCGACGCAATACCCGATACAAACGCGTTCTGCTTTTTCAATAATCACTTTAAACAAACACAAAAGATTCCTTGATCATCTTTGACAGCATTTACAAAGAGGCGGAGTGATAAAAGATCTTGAACACAAGATGTAAACAATGAAACTGTATTATTCGAGCCCCCGTCGGCGGTACTACCGATTCATTCCATATCACGGACGCCAAAGGAGGGGGATCAAAGAAATAATCGGCTTAAATAATCGAGCATTCATTCCAGTCGACAAACTCCGCCATTAAATATTCCAATAACTGATCGCTATCGGCTTACGAATATAATTCTGTTTGGATGGAATGTGGGCGTCGATCGTTTCTTTCAGTTCTGTTCCATCCATATACGTCCCATTGCTGGGCAAAACGGAATAAAAAACGAGTGTGAAAAAATAAATTCAATTAAACATATTTCGAACAAATCGAAAGTGTCCTCAAAAAAGGCCAGGTCAGAAGCAATCGTCGAGCATGTATGAGGAATGTTATGAAAGTAGATGAAGCGAAAGAGATATGTAAAGACCATAGCAAGTGGAAAGACGTAATCTCTGCCTACCCCCGTGGGAAAAAGGCGTGAGTGTATGTATGTATGTATGTGAAAAAATACTTAATCCTTAATAACCTAAAAGCTAAGTTCTAACAAAACGCATTCAGTAGTTTTTACGTGAAAAATTAACTAACAAACATCCATACATTAAAAACGTTGACATCAAAAAGTTAATTGCGAATATTGCTTGGATGTTTATATTCAGCAATCCGAAATACACTTAAATAACTTTGTTTGTTTCCTTAAATGGAATAAATATTTAATCGTTCAAAAGTTTGCCTGTGGAACTCATTTAAATTATATTTCGATTACGTATAGCAGTGACTGGTCGTTTATGCCTCGTGTTAAGCGAGGATAAGTTTTCAATATAATATTTTTTTTTTCCAAATACTTTCATTTTGTGGAAGAAAATGTGGCGCCATCTTAAAAGTGGTGAAAGTTAATAATCTTTAAAATCCGAATGTTTACATTACTATTAGTTTTTTTTATAGGTTGGCTGTACGTATTTTACTGTTGTATAATATTATTTCCAACGAAATTAAATAAAATATATAAGGGGAAGACCCAGTACCAACAGTCGCCAAGATACCACAGTTCTGTAAAAAGTGTAGTGTCGTTATGGGATAGTAAAAAAAACCAATGTTTCGCATTATTTTATGCATAGGTATATCAGATTTCTTTATGGCCTTAATGCCTGAAGTATCAAAATTGATACCAGTTTTTTTTTCTAAATAAATATGTCAAATAAATATTGTGATTTTTGAGCTATTTTTCCTACATCTAGACCCTCAAGCATACACAGTAATTTATTTATTTATTTATTGATAAGGCATACCAACAGCGATGCATATTAGACAATTTACAGAAACACTGACAATGGTATTTCTAGTATGCTCGCCTATTACAGGTACACACAGCTCTCATCGTACATTAGTGTGGTCATCATCTTACATTTATACAAACAACATTAAGATGCTAAATAAAATATAATAAAAACAAAATTAAGATTAAATAAAATAAAATACAATTTAAGTTAAGATTATGAATAAAGTTAAGCTTTGACTGATTTTGTGCTATCTGGTTGAAAATATCCTATTAATTTATTTTTAAATGCTTTGGCCGAGTCGTGCAAATATCTATATCCGAAATTTTGGTGCTTATCTCGTTATATGCCTTACAAATTCTTGAGATTGGGTGATGCAGGTCCAGGTTTGTCATATGGGGAAGAACATGGAACAATTTACGTATTTGGTAGCGTAATATTTAAAAAAAACCACCGGTAGCACTCCGGGAGTGCCGGCAGAAGTGAAAACTTTAAGATTAACGTTGTGTTTAATTATAAGTACAAAAGTACTATCATTTATGAGGTAGAATACAATGTTTATTTATTGCGCTATCGTACACAAATATGACAGACATTCGCGCAAGCGCCCTGTGCCGCCTAAACGGAGCAGCACACTCAGGCACGGTAAAAGAGTGAGAGATACTAGTTCCTCTTCCTTCCCCTCGATCTTACGCTTTTTCGATCAGCATCACGTGACCCTGACGTGAGTTTAGAAGTTTTTACCCATACAAAAAGTGCTCAGCGCCGCTAAAGAAGTTTTCACTTTAAAAAAACATTTTTGTAAATCAGACTACTAAGAGTTAAATGAAAATATATAGGCACTAAGAAGAGAAAGTGATGATGAATGAATATACCTATCAGGAGAAGTCTTAAAGTAGCCCGTATTGTTGTATAATTGTGAGAAATTAGTCTTTTCTAGTATTGTCATATAGAAAAAAGAGAGAGTGATTATGTTACTTGGAAAGTTATGGATATGACTAAGTTTTAAAAGTATTGGTGTAAATTATTAAATTCTATTAAAATATATTTAATATAACAATTAAATAGAATATTTCATAGCATAATTTTAATCAAACATTAACTTCGTTCACGCGAGTGGATTATTTTTGGAATATTCTGGAATTGATGTATAAGTTTCCAATGACAATTTTGAGAACAAAGAAATCGATAATGTTTAATGGACAGTCAATACGTCGAACTTAATCGTACCTATAATCACATTATGCCGAAAGTACAAACGAATGTCGAACTACAATCAATAGGAACCTTTCTTTGACCTGCAAACACAAACTCCAAATAATCCAATTTTCTACAGTATTTCCGAACCAATGCGATATCGAAACCTTCAAAAAAAGAGCATATTCCCATTTAAAAAGGCAATGCATCTCACAGATGCGTGGTGTTTATGGGCAGCGGTTATCGCTTACCATCAGGTGATCCGTTTGCTCGTTTGCTGCACTATCCTATAAAAAAAGTCGAATTAATAAATCACTTTCGGTATAGAAGACATGGAGACAGCTACGTATACGATCTAACAAATCTTGAATTCTTTATATCTATCAAATTTTTGGACATTTAATCATAGTGAACTTTCCTTTCCTTATGGATTATCGTTAAACCAGTGTGTATGTTCAGAAATTAATACTCTATCTATTATCTATTGATAGGGAGTATACAGTAGATGTACAAAGTACAGTGCAAATTGCAATCATAACATTTTATATTTTTGTCAATTAGGCGCGTCAATTGTGCACTTTGATCGCGACCTACAAATATCAGTGCAATGAACTGCGATCTGTTGCCGTTATGGTTAAATTATACATAGTTTTGATTTAGTGTTCAATTAGAAATCGTAACAACAACTCTCGCCTTGCATTTTAATTTATTCTTTTTGGCACTCATTGACATTTGACATTAGTTTAAGTTGACATTTAGATTTAATTGACATCAACCCCCAAACAGTAGATATATAATAGTTTGTCTCTATCTATTAGTATCTTTGCTATAAAAAATAAGAAACTTAAAATCGACTTATCCTTTTTTTATATTTCAGTAGGTGTTATCCGCGACGTCATCTGTACAAGTTTAGTATTTAGAGTAACTTATATTTATTCTGTTATTCTGATGTATAAACTATATTATTTTATTATTTTAAAGTCTTATTAAAAAAAATCTGTAGGTTTTACGCACAAGAGTAACAAACTTTTATCCATACAAACCTTCGCGTTTATAATATTTGCAAGGATTACTATTGTAAAATAAGTCCATTAAATGCCTCCCATGAATCTTTTTTTAAGATAGAGTAATTTTGACAGATCGAGTTCCAGTAGATTCATTTTTTCAGATTCATTGTTATTCTTGGAAATAGTAAACAATACAACAATGCCATGTAAGATAATATTATAGCGGTTTTTTTTAAGTAATTAATACGAATACGGTATCGAAGGCATTGGTCATACCTAAACCTAAAATATAGTGATAAACCTGTATTTAATTTTTTATCCATAAAGTCTTTAATATCTATCCAATATCCATAAAAACATAAAGAGTATGTCAATTGTCAAATTATGAAGAAGTAAAAAACCTTTTTTGAGTATAATGTAGCACGGTTTTTGTTATTGGGTGGCGTCGAGGGTAGAGAGGGTGTTACAAATATCAGAGAATCAATAAAAACATTATTGAGCAAACTGTGACTCTACAATTATTTTCCCCGCGTTCCTCCTGCTATTTAGCTTCCGAGATTCGAGATTGTTCAAACAGACCTAGATACGTAGATCCTTTGTAGAAAATAAACACGCCGTTATTATTTTCTGCAAAGTAACAAGGGCAACTAACTAAATGTAACTTTAGATCATACAACTTTTTTGTAGTTATTAAATGAATACTGTTTTCACCTTCGTACATGCCTTTTCACTTTTTGATGTCAAATGCAAGGTATGAGAACCGCTTGTTCGAAATTGTTAATTGTTCCAGAAGAACAGGCAGGAAACTCGGAGGGTATTATTTTTATCTCATCAATATTACTCGTATCTACGTGGTAACTCTTCAGAGCTTCTTACTTGTTCTTCCCGAGAAGTCTCTTCCAATTTCCGAACAGGCGTAAAGTTTTTTTTTATTTACTCTATTATAAGTAAATTTCTTTTAACATCAATAAGTGTAATATTATGCCTACATTTAATAAAGATTACTTGATATTGAATTAACTAAGAACTCTTAAATACGACCGACAAGGAGGAAAGAGGCGTGAGTATGTGTGCGAATATACTAAAGACATTCCTCTGAATTCAGAACAGGGCCATAATCTGAAGATACTAATTGCCCGTAACATTATGGTGTTATATAGATTTGCCACACTAAAAGCTGTAAATAAAAAAATTAAAGTTTCTTTTTTAAAAACAAGCTTCTATTAAATGCGCTAAAAAGAACAGTGTCGCAAGATTTACTTACTTATAAAATACTTTTAACGACAAGCTTTTATATGTAAAAGTTTATTTTGATCTTTTAGGCGCATTTAATAAAAGCTTGTATATTTTTTTTTTACTTTTAATTTATTTTCAGACTAAAAAACCAAGCTTAGCAAACCCTTTGATTTGATACCCATATTGTAGGGGTGCATTATAAATAAATTGGTCCGCCATCTTGGGAAAGTTCGCCATATTGGGTAAAGAGTGACGTGATATTATTTGTCGAGGTGTTCTTTCATTTAATACCCATATTGTAGGAGTGCATTAAAAATAATTGATTAGCCATGTTGGTATTGCCGCCATATTGGATTTAGAATGACGTCACACACACCATGCATTGTCATCCGACTTACACGTGCATGGAAAATTTTAGCTCAATCGGAGACCAGGCAGTAGGTCAAATTAAGATTCCAAGATTTTCTTACATAGTTACAAGTGAAGCTAATAGAAAAGCTTGTAAAAAAAAACATTTTCGATTGTCACCTTAGCCTAACATATTTATACTTTTTGATTAACACATTAAAATGTAATTATTCAATACACCATTCCTAATTAGTAACAAATAGTTTTATTATATATAATAACTATATATATATAACTAAATCAGTCGGACACAACATTATAGTGAGACAAAGTGAATGTTCTGGTAGAGTTGGCTGTATATATTTATGTATATCCTACATGTACCTTTTTTTAAAACAGCTGTTAATTTTAGTAATACAATTTATGACCATGCATGGACGGTAGCTCGCAAATGATCATTTTCACAATGTACAGATTAGCTTGTGTTCTTTGTATGTCCTACATTAATTGCGAATCCATAGCCTCGAGATTAAATTATTATGACTGTCGAAGCCAGATTTGATTCTTGTTTAAATAATTACATTTTCAGGCTGACCATATCTATACCACGAAGTGCATTACTAATATTTTGAGGCCACAGCGTCTTAAAATATAGCGCCGCTTACAGTTGGGTCCGTTTTCTAATCCAACCAGATGAGTACGTTTCCGAGGCTAATGGAACTCCCAACAAAATTATATGTTTGGGGCCATGTTCTTGCGGTGTAACCAGACACTTTTGGCTAACAAGCTCTTGTAGGGATAATAACATATATTGAAGCTACGATACAGCGCTCGGTCGAGTTTATTTCCGAATATTATCACATATATATATATATATATATAAAAGTGATCTGAAACAAAAAATTTATATATCTCTCATGTGAATGCTTTTGTGAGTCATCCTCAGTTTTATTAGTTCAGTATACAAACCAGTCACATGCTAAACTTTGCAGTATTCATACCCTTATTATACCAAGCGCATGCTCGGAGCCACAATTGTTTGAATATAAAATTCAGCGGCATCCGACGGCATCCAATCTGCATAGTCAATTGTTTGCAATTGATGTTTGAAGGAAACCACTCGAGATGTTGAGTATTTTTGGGCGTCCCCCGAAATAATATTACAAATAGAGAATTTTTGAAAAGAAACAGATGAAATAGAGAAAAGGTTGAATGAATAGTACATGCGAATAAAACGGCGGTTTTGTAGGTCGTCATTTGTTTATGTAAGTAAAGTGCTGCGCTGCGTTTGTTTATGTAAGTAAAATTAATTATAGTATTAAATTTAGTAAGCGAGGAGTAGTGATGAAGCTTACTACGTGTATGTAAAAAAACTATAAAATGATCTAAATAAAGAAAATCAAATAAAAGCTACGAGTCTACGGACTATGAGTCTACGGACTACGAGCCTACCGACTATGAGTCTACGGACTACGAGGCCATAGATGAAAAAAATTATACAAAAAAATGTTCATCTTCGTATATTGATCTTCAGGAACAGTGTTTAAGCCTTCTAAGATATATCGTAGCGTTTTAGAAATACACACAGCTTGGAACTATTTCTACCAATATATATTTTTTTGTGTTTACAATGAGAAAACTAACGCATTTATTATTTTTTTGTTAACAGGTAATCAATACGCTGTCATCCGTTAAGTATAACGTCAAGAGATGTAAGTTAAAGATAATTTTTAGCCCTATATTTTTTTCAAAGTGTCAATAATCTATTGTACTTATAGTTTTATTTTTATTATAATTATTTCGACTTTTTTATAATTTGTGTATGATAATTTGTTGTAAATTCAATTAATATCATGTTTTCGTATGTCACTTTACTTAGGCCTATTGCAGCTTAAACTGAGATCAGGTCCAAATTTTCCATTTGTTAATTAATTTTATCTGTACTAGTGATCAATAAATGTAATCTATTTTACAATATAAGGGTTTATCGCAAGATATACCAGATCACACTAAAACAACCAACATAATAAAATATTTACATATTAATTTGCTTACACAGACTAGACATGTGTCACGCCTCTGCGTCATCATCGCAGACTAATCAAACGACGCTACTGCAATTTGAATGAGACATTTAGCCGCCGTTTTGACAGCCGTTTAAAAAAAATAAAATGGTCGCGATATTAAAAATACAGTTTGCCTTTTTAACCTAAGACGAGTTTCAATTGTGTTCATTTGTCAATTTTTTTTTTTTACAATCTTATTTAATGTTTTTATAGTATTTACAGTATACCAGCCCGTTCGGATTACGCCAAGTATTCGCTTTTGTATTATCTCATACAAACACACCAAGATAGATTTAGTGTTATCGAATTTTTTTTAGTTTTTAGTATTACCGCGCGACAGCAATTATTCAATATAGACCTTTACAGGCACTTATTGACGTCAACAAACAAAACAAAAAAAAAGAAAAGAAAAAAGAAAAAAATAAAAAAACTCAAAATCTTCATTTCCTTTTTTACAATACTCATTCTTAATTCTATTATCGTAGTATACTCGTATATCAATACCTTTGACGACACGTTTAGCGCAGTGGTCAAGTAATTGGCTTCTATCCAGCGGGTCGCGGGTTCAATTCTCGCACGGGACAGATGTATGACCTACAAAAAATTGTTCTGGTCTGGGTGTATGTATGTGAGATGCCCCACGACACAGGATAAAAATCCTAAAGTGGGACGGCGTTTTAAAAGAATAAAACATTATCGCTCATTATTAGATACAACACTTATTTATTTTTTAAAGACAAGGAAGTTGAGATATAATGCATCTACAAGTGAAATTTTCGCTTAAGCACATATAATATTTTAATACAATCTATATAATACTATTATTGAACGCAGTAATAATAACGTTTTAGAAATTATCCTTACTAATAAATGAAACCACACAATAATATAACGTGTACATCAGAATTACATGTGAGCTAAAATTAATGAAGATACTAGCTGGTATCCGCGACTTCGTCTACATAGATAGTATATTTTGAAGTGAAAACTTCTTTAGCGGCGCTGACCACTTTTTGTATGGGTAAAAACTTCCAAACTCGCGTCAGGGTCATGTGATGCTGATCGAAAAAGATCGAGGGGAAGGGAGAGGAACTAGTATCTCCCACTCTTTCTACCGTGCCTGAGTGTGCTGCTCCGTTTAGGCGGCACAGGGCGCTTGCGCGAATGTCTGTCATATTTGTGCACGATAGCGCAATAAATAAACATTGTATTCTACCTTATAAATGATAGTACTTTTGTACTTATAATTAAACACAACGTTAATATTGAAGTCTTCATTTCTGCCGGCACTCCCGGAGTGCTACCGGAGTTTTTCTTTCCTATTTACTTGACTCTTATCGTCATATTTTGAACTATTCACAAAATATATAATATAGCTTATAAATCAGAAAACACAGATTCTATAATTTATAAAGCGCGCTATCGACATTTGAAAAACCTATTTACTCTCCTCTTGAAGAACCCAATGCCCTCCGAGAAACCTCAGCAGGAAGCTCATTCCACAATCAAAGTGCAGGCCATTTAGGTTCCAGTGTGTGAGCATGAACTCTTGATAAGCGGTGATATGATAAAGAGTGAAGTAGAAAAAAATCTATGCAGCCGAAGTCGCGGGCATCAGCTAGTATCTTTATAAATTGTACCCTATGTGTTATTTTAATGTATAAGCTATATTATAATAAAGTTTAATAAAAAATTCTATTAGTAATTTTCATGTGAAAGAGTAACAAACATTTATCCATATGGCTACCATATACCATCGGAATCCTGGGCGTTGACATATCGAGCGATGTTCAGTTTTGCTGTCATCTGGAAGGCAAGGCTAAATTAGCCTCAAAAAAGCTGGGAGTGCTAAGCAGGGCGAGACACTATTTCACGCCGACCCACCGCCTACAACTTTACAAGGCACAGGTCAGGCCACATATGGAACACTGCTCTCACCTCTGGGCCGGAGCTCCTCAGTACCAGCTCCTTCCATTTGACCGTATCCAGCGAAGAGCGGTTCGAATCGTCGACGACCCGGTGCTCTGTGGTCGTATGGACTCATTGGCGCTGCGGAGAGATGTCGCGTCTCTTTGTGTTCTCTACCGCATATACCATGGGGAGTGCTCTGACGAGTTGTTTGGGATACTGCCGCCGACCGATTTTCTGTATCGTGCGTCACGGAGGGGACTTGCTTTCCACCCCCACTATCTAATGGTTGGCTGTCCTCCACAGTGCGGTTTTCGCGTACGTTTTTCCCGCGAACGACAAAGTTATGGAACCAACTTTCGGCCGCGGTATTTCCGACTAGTTACGACATGGGAAGCTTCAAAAAAGAGCGTATACATTCATGAAAGGCCGGCAACGCGCTGATGATACCTCTGGTGTTGTTTGTGCTATGGGCGGCGGTGATCACTTACCATCAGGTGACCCGTTGGCTCGTTTGCCTGCTATAATATATAAAAAAAAATATGGCTATGGCTTAGATGGCTCAACTCACTGACGCGTCTTCATCCACATTTCGAGTTTAGAAATTTGTTATGTGACAAAATAGAAAAGAATATTACTTTATTGTACACTTACTGCTCGCAACTTCGTCTGCACAGATAGTAGATTATTTCGTCTTATTTTGGATAATCACTTTAAAGATAAAACACGAAAATATATTGTACAAAACTGTTCAAAATATAACGATTTCTGTCAAGTAAATAGAAAAAATATCCACCATCTGTTCAGACAAAGTTGCGGGTATATATTAGACAAAATCAAGACATGAAGTTTTTATTATTTTTAACAATAGTGGTGTTCTGACAATTACAACCCTACAGCGCTAGGTAATGCGTGCGAATCATAAACAAGTAATAGTTTTTTAATCTTCGCTAAATACCACACACTAATAATAAATGCTGTATCGTGACTCGGGCAGCTACACGCCAGGCTTTCAACTGCACATTAAGGCGGAGCTTGTAAGCTTGCAGGTGGAAAAATTATTGACACTTTATAGATCTACGTAGTTGAATGCTTATTACACTGGTTTCAAGATGTGTCGATAGGGAGGAACGTCAATAGACGTTCGTGTGATAAATACATTTAATAAATTTGTGGCTTACTCATGGTTGTTAATATATATTTCTATAATATGTTAATTTGTTAAGTATATGTCTGTTCGTTACCCTAGATCCTATAACACAAGCCTTACAGAGCTTACTTTGGGCTGGGCTAATTGGGGTCAGTGTAAGAAATATTTATTTACACAGCTTTTACTCTAACAAGTTCTTCAAGAAACTTTTCAATCAATACTTCAGTATTTTTGAGACTTTAGCTATACAATCAGGTTAAGATTTTAAGTGAAGCTACCTTGTATTTAAGGTATTTAATTTATATCTATAAACACCCTGCCGTAGTAGGGAGCGGGGTTGGAACTATTCTTTATAACAATACTTTAGCACAACGCTTAAATATTCCGAGGAACTTTACTTAAGGTTCTAATAGTTGTGATAAATAGCATCGTTTGTGAAGGAGAAAATTAAGTAGTTGTTAGCGTGCCCCAAAACTATATCAGGAGTTAAGCCGCGTTCTGTTAATATGCGAAAAAGACTGATAAAGCGTAGTAGAAATGTTTAAACTTTTTACTGAACATAATTTAATTATCATGGCCGTATGCTATTGAATCTGAAAAAGTTGATTGTAAGAAAAATTTTCATCACGCCGTTTTGTATTGATATCACGATTGATTCGGCCATAATTATTAAATGAATTTAGGAATTTAATACATTAATAGCTTAACCCAAAGCAAGCACTGTAAGGCATGTGTCATTGGATATAGGGTTACTGTAGACAAATATATTATACATATATAAATATTATTGATAGAAATATATATCTGTTGATATCATGATTAAGGCACAAACCCTATTCATAACATAAATATATTTCTTCGACAGTATTCGAACCCGGGACTTCAATGATGACAACACATTGAAACTAAGCATTCAACTATAGAAGTCATCAATTTTCTTTATAAAATTACTTTAATGACACAAATTAGGTTAGGACTCAAAATTATTTATGGTAAATAAAATGCATTACATCTTAAAAACCAAAAGAATAACTATAATATTTTTTTTTGCATTTATTTTATTCAAAGTATCTAAGAGTACGTCGATTTTAAATTGTTGTTTTCGAAATAAGTAATTGTTAAGTAAATTACGTTATATACGACATTTATTATTGTACGATAAAATTATAATAGTAAAAAATTAATTCAAGGCAAATTATTCAATGAATTCAAAGTACGCCGGTTTCAACATCTCCAAGATCCCGGAGTCACGTCCCGGTGGGGCCAGATAGTTGTATGATGAATGCGAATATTTGTACTTCACTCATGGTTGTTAATATATATTTTTATCATCAAAGATATGATGAATGAATTGATTTAGTGTAGATTTTCGTTAAGTAAAGTTGTGTCAACGAATCGTCTTGTTAAATTAATGACAGTACTTGATTTCTCTTCTTAGATTCGGTCTTAGATATCTACGTGGTGAATGTCACCCTTCACTTAGATTCAACGATTAGATTAAATTAACAGCTGACAGCATAGATGCATGTGAGATTGTCTATAATGGAAACCATTCGAATCAAGCTTACGTTATGATATGGTTGTATGCTTGTACGATCCACAGCGAATTTACGCTCCCAACTTGTGCAACAAGAGGGAACTTATAGTTCATAATATGTTACTTTTTTTTTTATTGCTAAAGTTGACAAGCAAGCAGGCTGCCCACCTGATGGTAAGTGGTAACAGTCGCCTATAGTACATGTGGTTCCCACGAGATTCACAGCAAATCTGCAAACCTCATAAGAACCACAGTGTACGTTGCCAACTTGTGACATAAGATGTAAAGTCACAGTACCCAGTAATTTCACTGCCTATCTTACCCTTCACGCCGGAACATAGCAAAGCGTACCCTGCTGTTTGGCGGCGGAAATAGGTAAGACGGAGGTACCCATGCAGACGACCCTGGTACAGAGTCTACCTCCTAGAAAACTGTCATATCTTACCCTTTTGATCGTAATACTTTACGTATGTAATACCCTTATTTAGTTTATCCCAGATATAATTTACTATTTTACCAATGAGTGACTAACAAAATTGATAGTAGAAATTATTAATAATTATTTATTTTGTTATTAAATCTATACTTTTAATAAATCTGTAGAGAGAACAATTCGGTTCATGAAATATATTTCCAAAATAATTATCAGGGGGTGATTAAGGATTGATACTGAAGCCAAAAATGCAATCAGTAAAATTTTACTAAGGCTCTAATCGCCATAACATAGTTAGGCAAGACTCAAGCCCTTTGTCGTTGACATATATGAGATGTAATGACCAATGATGAGACCAAGGTAAACAGGAACGTCCATTGTTTGATGTGGATGAACGAATAAATTGATTGAAATTGATATATTAAAACACTCATACATTAAAGTAGCACACATAAAAAAACAAACTGAAATCAAAAGTCAGGTAAAGTTACAAATATACACACATACATATATACATATACACTAGCTTTCTGCCCGCGGCTTCGTCCGCGTGGATTTCGGTATTGGGTCTATAGAGTGTTAGAAGTCACAGCTTATGCCCACGGCTACATATGCGCGGAAGTTGGTTTATGGCGCGAAGGTTTTATCGCGCTTCCCGTGCGACTATCCGTTTTTCCGAGATAAACAATACCGCAAAACCTTGCTCAAGAATCACTCTATCTATTGAAACCGCATCAATATCTGTGCAGTAGTTTTTGAGCGAAGCCTTTATTACGCATCCCGTAGGATCTGTCGATTTTTCCGGGATAAAAAGTAGCCTATGTTACTCTCCATCCCTTCAACTATCTCCATGTTAAAATCACGTCAATTCGTCGCTCCGTTTTGCCGTGAAAGACGGACAAACAGACAGACACACTTTCCCATTCATAATATTAATATGGATACGACATACAGACACATGCACATGCAGACACATACACATGCGCATGCATACATATATACACATGCACATTTGCTGGATGAATCAATGTGCGGTGCTCAATAGGCAACTAGCGCAACGTAATGAGCCAGCTAGCTGCAGCGTTGATTTTCAGCTCGCGCCTAATCTTCTCTGTCAGACCTAGCTTATTGTTTTATGTAAGACATCGTAAATAACGCACTCGTATTTACGTTAGTTTTATTAGGCTTAAACTAAATTTGTAGGCCTGTGGGGGTAGAATCGCGAAAGCGCAACCTACCACATGCCCCGGTATGGGCGACCCGGCCACGCCTTGCCAGCGCGGTGTGACAATGCATAAGGAGCATTTCTCCCCGAAAAAAAAGGCTTAAGCCCTTCTCCCATTACGATACGCACAGGCGATTCAAGTATCTTTCAAGTCTCGAAGACTTGTCACCGCGAAGTATCTCACATACATTTGAATGCAGGCTCGCACACTACGATACCGGTATCCTACACGTCCGCCACTAGTATCGCGCGACTCACCGTGTTGGTCGCTTGTGCGTCTCGTCTCGCGCGTTTCAACAAGATGGCGGCGGAGCAAGAAACAAATTTTAAGTTTGTACAAGAAGTTGAAAAACATGCGTGCTTATATAATTACAAATTACCTGAACACATGCGGAAAAATACAATAGATAGGAATTGGGCAGAAATAGGGAACAATTTTCAAATAACAGGTTGGTTTTTTTTTTGTTTGTACACATACTGTAAAACGGGGTGAATAGGATATCGATATAACATTCGTCCACAAAAAACGAGTTTTCACAAATGAAGAATATAGTCATTTTTTAGTAGCGTAATATGCGAGCTTTGGGTAGCGAGCAAGTATCCAACTAGTGTTCTACTCGACTATCGTATTCTACAAATATCGTAATGGGAGAAGGGCCTTAAACTAAATATACCGGCCCGGACAGAATTGGTTGATTTTACCAATTTCTACTATGTTTTCCGCCATAAAAAAGCACTTACAGATTTTAAGATAGAAACAACTTGTGTGAGCCCCAGGCTCAATTAGAAGGCCAGTATCAAGATAATTTCGCCACAATATATATATAAAGAGCTCTACGTTTATTTAACAAACTCGCTGCTCACTATTCGCGAAATATTTCCATAACAAAAACTTAACAGTTTAAGAACATAATGAACCGTCTGTGTACGTGCTACTACTTCCTAGGTAAACGGCGGCACATTATTCAGTTTTGAAATTCACTCGCAGCCAGTAGTTTGGCAACGGCCATTTCAAACAGTTTGCTCGAGTTTGCTAACGCTTCGCCGACATGCGAACATCGCCACTTTACGACGACAAATTGTAGGCCATGGTAAGAGAAAAACTTTAAAATTTATTTTAGCGGCTGCAGCGGCCAATCTTAATAGAGACTAGGAAATATTAACACTATAAACGCTCACGACAAAAAAAAATTAGTCACCAGTTCGTAATGAATTCTACGGTACTTTTGGTGAAAATAAGTTAAAATTATTGCAATAATTGAATTTGTTGCAATATATCGCTTCATCCATTACTGAGTCGTATTTAAAAGTAGCTTACACAAGTTATTCTTCGATGAAACAACTTCTGTTTATAGGATGCGCAACTTGGAGCTTTTACCTTAGATAAAGTTTTGTTGTAATCTAATATAATGACATTCATTCAGGCATTTTTAGAGTTCCGTAGCCGAATGGCAAAAACCGAAACCCTTATGGATTAATATTTTCATACAAAAATAAAATAAAAACAATAAATTTTTGGGGTACCCAATACTTAGAATTGAAACTCTAATTTTTTTGCATCAAACCCATACGCGTGAGATATCTATGGATAGATCTTATACATCAGAATAACACATAGGCTACAATTTTTTGAGGTTTCTAATGTGAGGTCGTAAAAAAAACACATTTTTTGCGCTTACATTGCAAATTGTCTGTTGTGTCTGTTTATAGGAGCATACTGCAGTAGCTACCTATAGGCCTATGATAAGGGCTCTGCAGTGCTTAGTTACCGTATTTCTTACTTATTACTAGACTAGACGGGACGAACCTGAAGTCCACGCGAACGAAGTCGCGGGCAAAATTCAATTATTGAATAGCACAGATTATATACGAGGCGAGGAGCACAAGCCTACTCTAAGTAAGTTTGGATTATATAAAATCGCTTCAGTCAACTTGACATACGTTTAAGTTACATCGGAGGTGTATGCAGGATTCCTCACGATGTTTTCTCTCTCTGTAGGATCATCAGAGAAGTTTCAACTGAAGAGGAATTTAGTAGAAAACCAGTGCTGAGATAAAAGTGCCTATTGATTTACACCCAAATAATTTTCAAAATTTTATTAAGTACCGATTTCTCATATCGTTGTTGTATATGTATGAATATGTATATGTATCTATGTAGTATTATTAATTAATAATGAAGTTTTAAATACTAATCTATTTATCCTTACTTATATTATAAATCGGAAAGTGAGTTTGTTTTTTTGTTTGTTCAGCTTTCACGCCGTAACTACTGAACCGATTGCTTTGAAATTGCTACTGCACAGATTTTCATGCGGTTTTTATTAATAGACAGAGTGATTCTTGAGCAAGGTTTTGCAGTATTTTTTATCTCGGAAAAACGAATAGTCTCACGGGAAGCGTGATAAAACCTTCGCGCCATATAACGGCTTCCGCGCATATGTAGCCGTGGGCAAAAGCTATGACCCTTCACCCCTATTGACCCAATCCCGAAATCCACGCAGGCGAAGTCGCGGGCAGAAAGCTAGTAGTCTATAGCTAGTAGTGATAGTGTAAGTGAATAAATATCATATGATAGCATCGGGACGCGAGATAAAAACATGTTTATGCAGCTAATAGGGTCAGGATGGAGCACTGACCTCAGGTATGTTTTTGCCTGCGAAAATAAAAGCATTTGATGCAATGATGACACATAGAATTGCATTGGTTTTGGCAGGAAACAAATTTAATAGAGAATTGCACGAGAGGCTGATGCAAACTGAAAATGTACAATGTTTGACTCAAAACAGAAGCCTAATTAATACAAGTGTTGTTTTTGTTTGCTTTGTTTCCATACAACTTCAATAATTGTATTATTTTTGACATAATTGATTTTAACTTATAAATCACTACATAGTATAAAACAAAGTCGCTTTCCCTGTCCATATGTTTGCTTTAATCTTCAAAACAACGCAACGGATTTTGATGCGGTTATTTTAATAGATAGAGTGATTAAAGAAGAAGGTTATACATACATACGATAATAACAAAACCACCACGTGTTTTGTTCAATAATATAAATTTTTCAATTGATTACTACATTTTTATATTTAATTATTTAATTCAGTGAATTTTAAAAGCGTGTTTTTTTAGTTTTTTAAACTATAATTTATTTTATACAACGTTCACAGTTTTTCTGTAGTGTATTTAGTGTCAGCTTTGCATCCGTGCGAAGCCGGTGCGTTTCGCTAGTTGTAAATATTTAACGGAGCCAGATTAAAAAAAATAAAGATTATTATATCGTTTCTATTATATGTTATAAATATGTGATATAATTTATTTAATTTTACATGTTAATAACTATGTATAATAATATATTAAGTGTTAATTAAATCTAAAAAAATAAATTAAATAAACTATTAATAGAGTATATTCTAAGCTTAAAACTACTTAACGACTAAAAATTACTACAAATAAAGTATACAAAATTTACAAAATAAAAAAAACTTCACCTCCACTGCTGCCGTCAGGGATGGTGCCCAAAAGGCTGGCAGCATTTTCCCGTTGGATGGCGAGGCTAATACGCTGACCGAGATAACTGCCAGCCTTTTGATCACCCGTCACCTCGGCGAGTCTCTTCGCCAAATCCATAAAAAGGGACCGAGCGCTTGGACTCCATGGACCCATTGTCTCTACACCAAACGGCGTAAATATTTAGCTATCATTGAGAGCCGAATATTTACGCCGCTTAGAGCACTCAGCAGCGGCAGCCCCCGCGCCTGCAGCAAGGGACGTACTACCTGTATGACAAGGAGCAAGCGTATCAGAGCAAGTTGCGTCCCACACAAGAGGACGACCCTGCTTCCATGGAATGAGCGTCATCCCATCAGGTCTCCTGTCGTCGTCACGAGAGATACCACTAGGCTCAAGAAGCGCTGGCACGTTGACTGCGACAAGAGCTCTGCGGATGACGTCATTGATGCAGGCGTGGCGGGAGACTCTGTCAGCGCTTTTTTGGCAAGAAAGGCCATGGTCACCATACTCACCGACACGAGCTCCACAACGACAGCGATGGGGGTGATTAGTCTTGATGCCAAGTCTGAGCGAGACAGCGAGGGATATCGTGTTCCTGTCAAGCAACGTCCCGACACTGGCTGAAGGAAGGGCTTGCAGCCAGTATCCGGACTCCACTTGGAAGGACGCTAGGAGACGAGCACGGTTAACAGCGCCTACAGCGGAATTTAAAAGATCGCTCTGCATACGCAAGCAGAGCGACTCGTCCCACTGTCTCTGTGAAGATAGAGAAGATGGTGGATCTACTCCCGGGCATGCCCTAGACCAAGCAATTCTAGGCTCTGCAAGGTGAGCCGGCTCCACTGCGCCTAATGAAGGACGTAGTATTTTTTTAAAGTGCTCGACTGTACCATATGCAGAAGACAGAAGAAGTTTCTATTTGTTATTTTATTTTTCTTGCAAATACACGCTCTAACTAAAATAAAGTCAAAAGTTAAATTATTTCATTGAGAGAGAAAACTTTGATCTAAGGGCGTTGAAACTAATCCTCTTAAAATCTTTTTTTAATATCATGAAACCAAATTCTCTTTCATGGAATCGTAATAAATAATCCCTTCATAAACTTATGACTACATAATATGGCTTACCACCTAAGTGGTATAAAGATGAAAAGCTGAATATGAAAATATATGATAATTCAGTTAAAGCACTCGGGTATTTTAAAATTTCGGTGGCCATATTTGATCCGCTCTCGGTGGCGGCGGCGAAAACATGCAAATTCTCCACTGCGATTTACGCCAAGAACTGGCTAAACTTTGTGCATAATTTGCAAAGAATCGTGCGACTCTAGGCAGAGTGCATTCTGTTCTCCACTTTGTTCGGTCGTGACAAGTCCTTTAATTGCGTGTGAGGAAGTTGCTGTTTTATCGACAAGTAAGTTTTGATTGACGGTTTCTTAAAAGAAATTCATGTTTAATTTTTAAACCTATTTTAATATTTCTATAGTGCAAATAGTCCATATTAACACTAACAACAGAAGTTGTTTGATAATTTTCTTTTTACACGCACTTAAGCACGGCCATTTTGTCTATTCTTAGTATATTTACCCCCGCCTCCATCAGTAGCCTATCAGCAACCGCGACATACGGAATTTCGAGTAAACGAAGCCTATAAAAATGTAGATTAAAAAAGTAATTATAGCGATCTTTAGGTACTCCAATATATCATTATTTACATTTTTTTTATTCATTAATATATGTAAACGTTGCGTTAGTAAACCTGCTAAATATTTTCTATTGAAAATCCCAGGAAGGCGCGATGATTCCGACTTAAATCCATCAAGCAGAGGACGACTGATCAGTGTGACCAGCTCCTTACAGTCTAGGACGTCTTATCACTAAAAGAAAAATTAAGATTCAAATACATAGATGTTTGTTAACAAAGAACAATATATGAATTCATTTCACATTTTTTTTTTCAGTTTTTTTCAGTTTCTCTATTTTCAATTACTAAAAAAATTGATTCAGGCTCAGCAATTCACAATCAATACACACAAATAAATAAGCGTAAGCATCTAGGGCGACTAAATCTTTATATTATTAATAGTGCCTAATATTTTTTTCACATAGTTAGATTTCGTTTCACCCCCTTTTGTTCGGTACTAGATATTTAGGTATTTAGTAACATAACACAACTCTTTATTATACACCAAAACAAAAACATAGACACAAAAAACGAAAACCACAAATAGTAGACGTACATGAGGCGGCCTTATTGCTAAGCAGCTTCAATAGTTTTAAATTACATAATGCATAATTAAAACGTCAGTACATTTCTAAGATTGGTTGGATTACATTTTAAAGGATTCATTCTTAAACATTCTTGGCTTTTTTTTTTGTTCCCCTGAAGAAAATGCATTAAATTGCATACCCCGGCTGTGGCGAGCCGGCGGTTATGTGGGACTCTCCTCCCCAGAAGGGGGAGGCCTACCCACTAAAAACCTCAGGGATGGCCTTCCTCAGGCATGTAGGGAGCCCCCGGGAACATCAAGCCACTTCCGGGAACCCCCAGCCTCCGCTCCCCTGCCTAGAGGGGAGCCCTACTCGGGGGAGGCTACTACCTCCCCCGGTCTCCTCCACCGACGACGCCCCCCGGCCTCGGAAGGGGCGTGGTCCATCCCGGGTCGCCGTAGCAGTCGCGACTTCCTCGCGCCTATGCAGCTAATCGTCATAAATTTTACAAGATCGTCTAATGGAAGTGTTTCTTCCATAACGTGTTTAAGAAACGGGATATGAGAAAAGAACTTTTTTACAACAAAACCTCCCATTCGATCGGGGAACATGAAAAGATACGTAAGAGTTTAGGAGCATCGATAATATTGTTTAATAGATAAGATTAAAATTATTTAATAATTATGATATATTAATGTATGTGTATATATGGATATATCTATTTAAATTTGGTATATTATTTGAAAAAAAAAAAGAAATTTTATTAATTATGTTATAAATAGATGATAAATACTTAATGAATATAATTGGTCAGATTAAAATATACATCTGTTTATCTTCTTACCGTGTATTGTCGTGCCGTGGTTAGTCTTCTTTCTGCTACCCTGTTTCCAATTTTATTTGGGGTCAGCGCAAAATATCTCCCTCTACATTCTCTTCTATCACTTGCTATTTCACTACTTCCTCCGTTCTTCAACATATCATCATATGTCCATAAGTATCTTCATCATCTTTCCAAGTAACATGGTCGCTCCTTGGTAACTAAGTATAGTGTCCTCCTTAGAAAAGTAAATTTTTTTGACGCTGAAAATTTTGTTGACTTAGAGAGTGACACTGAAAATGCTCTAACCTTCATAAGCAGTGACCGTTTGCTCCTGAAACAGGTGAAAATGGAATTGAGTAAACAATTAAGTGAGGTGCTCGGTGAAAACTTGAATACTTAGCGAGGCTGGGAGGCACGTAAATTACTAACTTAGAGAGTCCTCCAAATATTTTGTCTTTTAAACGCTTTATAGCACTAGCAGACTTATACTTTATAGAGATGCGAGTTGAATAATTGTAAAACTTCGAAATGATTGTAAGTTGAAAACTTTATTAATATTAATTACTTTACTCAGTACTTTGCACTTTGCTTCATTTGCATATTTACTTTCAAATATTTCAATTTAATAAAATTTGCTTAGCTAAAATAGCACAATGCACTGATGGCTGAGAAATGTCATAAGCGACATGTTTATTAAACTATTGTATTGATGTAAGCCTCCCACAAGAGGGGCGGACGATTTCGTAAAAATCGGACGAAGTTGGACGCTAGCGACGTAGGATAGCTAGGATATTGAGGTATAGTCACGTATGTTGGAACTTGCCGTTCCAACATACAGGCTTCAAAAAACTAGAGGTTCGTTCTTAGGGAAATCTATAACACACTTCCAGAAAATATTACTGCTTTACCGTTTCATGAATTTAAGGCACATATTAAAAATACTCTAATGAAAAAAGGGTATTACAAGGTCATTGATTTCTTGAATGATAAAAATGCTTGGATGTAAATTTTGCGATATATAATTTTAATAATTCTATAATAAATAATATTTTGTATTGTAGCGGACCTATACATATCAGATTTGTTTAATGCGATATGACTCTTGTGACGGAAATATATATTTGTGAGTTGTTTTAACTTGTATCGGAGGTTGGGTTCAGACTGTGTATCTGAAGCCGTCCTCCAACTGACGACTCTGTAATGATACAGGGAGAAAAAAAATAGCCGTTGCTGGTTTTCTTGCCGTTTCCAGTACAAGGTCTCCCGCCGTAGACTTGTGAACCAATGGCGTAGCATCTTTGACATTCAAAAGTAATTGTAAAATCCTATTTGAAGAATAATTTTTTTATTTGATTGATTGATTGATTGAAGTATTAAGAAGAGAGAATGATCATGCTACTAGGAAAGTTATGGACTGTGTGGATATTGAATGTTGAAGAAGGAAGTGAGTGTCGGAATAGCGAGTGATACAGGAAAGTGTTAAGGTATAAGGTATAAGGTCAAACGGGCTGGTTTCCGCAACTCGAATTCAATAGGTTTTTTTACTTACCGAAATCCTCCGGCAGTGAGCTCGGCTGTCCGAGATGTCTTACCCGGTAGTCCACCACACCTGGACACTCCATGATCTTATGTGCGGCCGTTTCTTCTGCCTCCAAGCATGCTCTGCACATGGGGCTGTCAGTGAAACCTAGGTTGAAGAGGTGTTTGTTAAAAGGTCCGTGGCCAGTTATTGCCGCGGTTATCTGATTGAGTTGTTTCCTGTTTAGTTTAAGGATGTTCTTTGACAGTTTTATGTTTATTTCTGGTAATGCAGCCTTTGTTTGCTTGCAGTCTTCAGTGTTTCTCCAGGTCTTGCTATGGAGCTGCTTAGTTTTGTTTCTTATTTGGTTTTTAGACCATTGTTTGGGGAGAGGCACTATTGGTTCTGGTCCGTAGACCTTCATTCCTGATCCTCTTCGAGCTAACTCGTCCGCTTTGTCGTTGCCGCACGAGTTGCTGTGACCTTTTATCCATTGTAGGGTGATGAGGTTATCCTTCCCTGCCATCATCAAGACGTGGTGACATTCGTGGATTAATGTAGAGTAGCACTGGTTGTTTGACAGTGATTGTAATACAGATTTACTGTCCGTTAAGATTCTTATGTGTTGTCCTTTTATGTTCCTTCTCAGTATTTCTTTGGCGGCGGTAATGATTCCCACGCATTCAGCCTGATATACGGTGTTATGCATTCCCATAGGTATGGAGATGTTCATGTTAAAGTCATATGAGACACAGGAAAGTGTTATTCTGATATGTAACCTGTATTATTGTAAAGTTTCATTAAATCGATTCAGTAGTTTTTACGTGAAAGAAAACAAACTTCCATCCTTATAACCTCTCGCCTTTGTAATATGAGTAGGCACTAAAGTCCCTACTCATATTACAAAGGTTAATACAGCCTGTTAACCTGTAGTTAGGCTGTTAATACAGCCGATATATTTTATATTAAACCAAAGAAAGTAATTAAAAAGAACTAGGAACTAGAATTTAGAATTAGATTTAGTTTGTATTTAATAACAAAATTAATAATTGTTAATAATTTTGTTAGTCAATATCTAAATATAATATCATTGGTAAAATAGTAAATTTTATCGGAGACAAACTAAACAAAGGTATAACTGTCTTACCTATTACTGGCGCAAAAAATCAGTACGTATGTACTATATTACAAACTAAATGGTAAAAAATGACAGTGAGACATTATGTAAATTCACTGTGAATTGTACAAGGTTGTAAATTCACTGTGAATTGTACAAGGTTGTAAATTCACTATGAATTGTACAAGGTTGTTATTTCGCTGTGAATCGTACAAGGTTGTAAATTTGCTGTGAATCGTATAAGGTTGTGACTACGCTGTGGATCGTACGGGATTGTAATTTATCAGTAAATCGTACAAGGTTGAGAATTCGCCGTGAATCGTACAAAGTTGTACATTCACTGTGAATGGTACAAGGTTGAGAATTCGCCGTGAATCGTACAAGGTTGTACATTCGCTGTGAATCGTACAAGGTTATAAATTTGCCGTGTACAAGAAACCGTACAAGAACCATGTGCACTATAGGCAATTGTAACCACTTACCGTCAAATGCGTAGGCCGCTTGTTCGTCAATGTAAACGTATAAAAATACTCCTGTAGAATATACAATTGATGCATCGTAGACGTAATCAAATAAACAATCAGTCCAAACTACACGACACGAATTTCTATATATTTTTCACCACTTATATATAACAAACAGCATTAGAATACATAACAACATAGTTTTTTATAGCGCACGACAGAGAAAAGCATAAGTACAGAAAAATAATTAGTTACTAGTTAATATAAGCACGGCATAATTAATTAATTTATATTATTCTTATTTATGTTAATAAAAAAATATTTGGATTCTGAATTTTTAAGTACCTATTACTTAATAAGTCAAGGTTCATTAAGATGCCCTCGATTGAACTCTAGGAGTATCTCGTTATTTCACTTCCTACTCATTTGAACTAATTACTGTAAGAACATTGATTTCGATCGTTCATGTTCTTTTTATAACAATAATTACAGGTCTGTTAAGCTTTTTTTGATAAATATTGATAACATCGGCGCCCCATGTTTGGGGTTTTAACTACTATTTTCTTGCTTAAAATAAGTGTGTATTTATTCTGCTACTTTTAATGTGTTTCAGTAATTAAATGGAAACTTCACTGGTTTATGATAAAACAATTATTTATAGCCTTTGAGTAAAATGTTAACTGTTAATATATAAATAAATTATTTCTATAAGCGAACAACAAGAACTCAACACGGTTAGTCAGTGGCAACTCGCTAGACGTTTGTGTCGAAGGACGTCCTGTATTATAATGCATTATGTGCTCAATCAGTATTTGTAAGCAAGGTTTGTCGATTAACAGTATCGATAAATATATCGACAAGTCGATACCCATCGATCCTCGTCAATAAAGCCAGTAGGGTCAATAGGACCAAAGGCTAGGCTGAGTTTAGTCGGTAGGTCTGTGTAGTCGAGCCGTCTCGACAGTACCAGGAGTCCGACATAATCAACGCATCCCTGCTTGCCTGTTGCGTTGGTATCCATAATGGATTCTCAGCCTCCTCTCCTGAGGAAAAAAATAAAAAAAAATACCCATCGATGGTAATGTATCGACTAATCGATATTCATTAATCTTATATATAAAAATGAATCGCAAAATGTGTTGGTAAGCTCATAACTCAACAACGCCTGGACCAATTTGGCCAATTCTTTTTTGTTAATGTTCGTTGAAGTTTAAGGATGCTTTTTACAATGAGGAAAATTCGAATAATTATCGGAAATACCCTAAAAACAGCCCTTTTATTTTCCCATGCAAACGTTTTCTAACTAAAACGTACAGTCGAATTGAGCTTTATTATTATTGTATAAAGTTCATATTGCAAGCACTCACTGTTGTCTAAGCAATGAAGGTGTGTTCCTAACATCAAAGAGTCAATTTGCGCTTTATTAACGCTACATATAGTTGAAATTCAATCATATCTATCAAAACAGTGTGCGTGCGTGCGTTGGAGCACAGAATACATCGTTGGAGGATTTAATGTCACGTTCCAAAATTGAATAGCCACAAAATGTAATAGGTCATTTAGACTTTTTTTGCGATTTGGTTGGCTATGCGACATTATCTATAAAGTAATTAGGAACAAAAAACTGCCACTGTACAAATCTTTTTAGTATCGTAAATGTCTGTGTGTAATGAAATATATAAAAGATCCCTATACTCCTGAGGCTTGATGTTCACACGCATGAACTGGATAAAGTGATGGCGGAAATCCCGGATCTGTGTATATTTATTTATGTCTCATTTCGAATCAAGAGTCAATGAGGAAATAAACGCTCTCGAATTAAGCTTCGTCGAATTATGTTACTGACTTGATCGGCTGTGTTTTGGTTCGGAATACGGAAATTCTATCCGGGTTCAGAGAGCGCAAGTTTATATAAATAAAATTATTATTTTGACAGAGGCCTGCGCAAAATAATATTTATCTATCGGAACCCAACGAACATAAAGTGATAATAAAACAAAGAGAACGTACATTAATCAAATAATAAATTGAGAATTCAGTTGTATGAATTATTGTTTCTGATGTTTTGTCAAACATCCATATTACTATGATTATAGTAAAAGGTTTTTGAAGTATTTTCACTTATATATATAACTAGCATTCTGCCCGCGGCTTCGCCCGCGTGGATTTCGGGATTGGGTGTATAGAGGGTTAAGGGTCATAGCTTTTGCCCACGGCTACATATACGCGGAAGTCGGTTTATGGTGCGAAGATTTTATCGCGCTTCCCGTGGGACTATCCGTTTTTCCGAGATAAAAAATGCCGCAAAACTCCTCAAGAATCACTCTATCTATTGATGAAAACCGCATAAAAATCTGTGCAGTAGTTTTTGAGCGAAGCCTTTATTGCGCATCCCGTGGGATCTGTCGATTTTTCCGGAATAAAAAGTAGCCTATGTTACTCGGGGAGAATGTAGCTTACCAAAGGTGAAAGAATTTTTGAAATCGGTCCAGTAGTTTAAGCGTGAAGAGGTAACAAACAAACAAACAAACAAACAAATAAACAAACAAACACACTTTCGCATTTATAATATTAGTTGGGATAAATGTATGAATACGAATGTATTTTTGATCCATTTCGTGTATATATATTTGTAATTTTAATTCATTTAACCAACCCAAAATAAATATATATATAACATGTTATATTGACTCGATATTTAATTTAAATATGTATGGTAATATTATTCGAATAACATTAATAGAAATAATATTTTTTTACGACCTCCATAGTAGAGTGGATAGTAAACCGGTTTCATGGTGTCGCCATCTTTAAGGCCACGAGTTCGAATCCTGGTGGGAGCAGAGTTTGTGTGATAAATACGAGCATTTGTACCTTAGTCATGGTTGTTAAAATATATATTTGTAGCAAAAATATTTATATATGTATAATATGTGTATATCTATCCGTAACCCTAGATCCCATAACACGTAAGTCCTATAAGCCGTATAGAGCTTACTTTGAGCTAGGTACCCCCTGATCGTGGAGGAGACCGGGGGAGGTAGTGTAGCCTCCCCTGAGAAGGGCTCCCCTCTAGGCAGGGGAGCGGAGGCTGGGGGTTCCTGGAAGTTGCTTGATGTTCCCGGGGGCTCCCTACATGCCTGAGGAAGGCCATCCCTGAGGTTTTTAGTGGGTAGGCCTCCCCCTTCTGGGGAGGAGAGCCCCACATAACCGCCGGCTCGCCACAGCCGGGGTATGCAATTTAAGGCATTTTCCTCAGGGAAACAAAAAAAAAAAAAAAGGTACCCCTTATAGTTATTTTGGAAATAAGAGATTTATTATAAGTATTAATGTTGGTCTTTATATTGACTTGTCTATGGTCAGATATCGCCTATAGGTTACATGAACATGTAAAAGTATGTTTGCGTAAGCGTTAAGCTTAGTTATACCGATGGGGTGGCGTGGTCAATGTTTGAGACAACCCTCTTTATATCAAAATAAAGATTGAATAAAAAACATCATTCCCTGCAAATTAACGTTGGCTTTGAAGTCCATGTTTGAATCTCAGTCAATATGACACCATTACAGTCAGTCAGTCAACGCTAATGAATAGAATATAACCTGACAAACACTTTGAGTTATTACCACGACACAGCTACATTACGAATGATACATTGTGCTGACATTTACGTAACTAGGGATCCAGTTCTACGTTTTATTATTAAACGCTTCTCTCGAGACTTCAAACGTTGTTTGAACTGTTATTTGATCTTTGACGCTATCTGAATTTAATAATAGGCTTGTATCTAATTTATCGAATGCTCCTACGATGAAGAAAACCATGCAAACGTGTGTTAAATATCGCGGAGGATTCCTTGAAAAACAATCTAATAAGATTGTCTAAACTTATTTAAAGTGACACAACTTAAAAGGCAGCCCCCGTAAATATATAATTATTCTCTCTCTTGTACATGTATAGTAAACTAGCTTTCTGCCCGCGGCTTCGCCCGCGTGGATTTCGGGATTGGGTGTATAGAGGGTTAAGGGTCATAGCTTTTGCCCACGGCTACATATACGCGGAAGTCGGTTTATGGTGCGAAGATTTTATCGCGCTTCCCGTGGGACTATCCGTTTTTCCGAGATAAAAAATGCCGCAAAACTCCTCAAGAATCACTCTATCTATTGATGAAAACCGCATAAAAATCTGTGCAGTAGTTTTTGAGCGAAGCCTTTATTGCGCATCCTGTGGGATCTGTCGATTTTTCCGGGATAAAAAGTAGCCTATGTTACTCGGGGAGAATGTAGCTTTCCAAAGGTGAAAGAATTTTTGAAATCGGTCCAGTAGTTTAAGCGTGAAGAGGTAACAAACAAACAAACAAACAAACAAATAAACAAACAAACAAACAAACACACTTTCGCATTTATAATATTAGTTGGGATAGCTTACGATATAGATGATTCGGGGTACCCATGGATTCTGCTATGTGGTGATATAGAAGACGTTCTTCACGTGATGGCGCAGTGTGTGCAGTCAAAGCAGAAAGACGGCAGTTTTTAATGCCTTTTTACGTTTATCTAACGCTCCTACTAGAGGTGTGTCAATCTTTACAGAACGACTCAGTGAGTCGTTTCTTCCAAGTGATTCACTGAATCAAATCAAACATTGCTTCAAATGAATCATTCGCTCAATTGCATCTCGGTTTCAATCGATACGCGGCGCTCGCGCGATTGTTATAAGTAAATAGTTCCGAGTCGGTGCGCTTCGGATCACGTCGCTCAATTGCATCTCGGTTTCATTCGATACGCGACGCTTACACGATTGACTCAGAGTCACTGATACAAATGAATCAATATCAATATTTTGTGTCAAAGTGTCCTCAAAAAAGGCCAGATCAGAAGTACCCGCAATCGTCGAGCATGTATGAGGAATGTTATGAAAGTAGATGAAGCGAAAGAGATAAAGACCGTAGCAAGTGGAAAGACGTAATCTCTGCCTACCCCCGTGGGAAAAAGGCGTGAGTGTATGTATGTATGTATTTGTATACTCGTATAACCGATTGAATCGGTTCAGAGTCTCTGATACAAGGTATAAGGTATAAGGTCAAACGGGCTGGTTTCCGCAACTCGACGTCTAAGCGCCTATTTTGCGTGTGTGGGAATGATGTTGCTATTCTCGCCAGCTTAGCTCGTCCAGAAATTTCAATAAGTTTTTTTTTAACTTACCGAAAACCTCCGGCAGCTCGGCTGTCCGATATGTCTTACCCGGTAGTCCACCACACCTGACACCTGGACACCACACCATGATCACATGTGCGGCCGTTTCTTCTGCCTCCATGCATGCTCTGCACATGGGGCTGTCAGTGAAACCTAGGTTGAAGAGGTGTTTGTTAAAAGGTCCGTGGCCAGTTATTGCCGCGGTTATCTGATTGAGTTGTTTCCTGTTTAGTTTAAGGATGTTCTTTGACAGTTTTGTGTTTATTTCTGGTAATGCAGCCTTTGTTTGCTTGCAGTCTTCAGTGTTTCTCCAGGTCTCGCTATGGAGCTGCTTAGTTTTGTTTCTTATTTGGTTTTTAGACCATTGTTTGGGGAGAGGCACTATTGGTTCTGGTCCGTAGACCTTCATTGTCTCTGATACAAATGAAGCACTTTACTGAGTCGAATCTGTGTACTGATCCGGATGCAAATGACCCAATTTCAACAAAGATACGTTTTTTTCATCAGTAGCTCCTACGGTGAAAGAAAACACTGTGATGCCTCTAACCTGCGAAGAAATTCACAAATGTATGTCTGCGAAGAAATCCGCACTGGGCCAACGTGGTTGAGTAAAGCTTAATCGCTCTAACAACAGTTAGGGTAGTTCTGTGCCCTTCAGTGGGGACATAAATGAGCTATTAGATAATAATGATAATAATGGATTGCTCGATATGCTGCTAATTGTACAACAAACCAGATCGATTTGAGTCTCTGAACGTAAATCGATTTAACCAGTTCTCTCTGAGAACGACTCAATAAATTATCGTAGTTTCAAACCACGTTTGGTTAATATGTGATCGCGACTCCCCTGGAGCCATTTTGGATTAATGACCACAGGTGTTAAAAAACGTGGTCAGTTCATTCGGTTGATATAACTGTAAATGTATTTTTACACCGCTCATAATTTCTATTTCGATTTTCATTTATTTAATTTATTTACGTACATACGGTCCTTTAGACAGTCAGGCAGCTTTACTAGCAATAAACAATATCACACTTAAATCAAAGCTAGTAAAAGACTGTGTGAAAAAACTAAATGACCTGGGAGAAAAGAACAAAATCACTTTCAAATGGGTGCCAGGTCATTCTGGAATAACCGGCAATGAGAAGGCCGATGAACTAGCAAGGGCTGGGGCTCAAGGAATACAGTTCGGCCCAGAGCCTATCTGTGGTATCTCAAAGAACCAGGCCATGCAATACCTAACAACTCGCCTTCTTAACGAGGCGAAAGCAGACTGGCACAGTACGTCCGGGATGACACACTCAAAAGCACTAATCGAACCATACTCTCGCAAACGCACTGACGAGCTATTAAAGCTTAACAGGAGTAACTTGAGCGTGATGGTTAGGGCTTTGACCGGTCACTGCAAGTTGAATAGACACCTTTACAACATGAAACTAAAGGACACTGACACATGCAGAGTCTGCGAACAAGAGCGTGAAACACCAATTCACCTCTTGTGCTACTGTGAACCGCTGATTCACAAAAGAAACAGACACCTGGGGAAACACATCCTTGACCCAGATGAAATAAAAACAATCCAAACTGGGAACATCCTATCTTTCTTGGTCAGTGCCCAGTTAAGGGAGCTGCTGTAGGGCCTACATAGAACCTACATAGGAGGCTGGTCACAATAGATCTTAATAGGTCGCAGTGATGCATATTAGCCCCGACTTACACATCGAAATAATAATAATAAAATAATACATACGATCCTTTATAAGGTAAGACGTCCTTTATAAGGCGTGCGCGGGGATACAGATCCAATGCGTAGAGGCCATATAAACCAAGCCAACAAGCCAACTGGGTCCAATCTCTATCTAGCATCATGAAAATTGCAGCCAAAGACTACACCGAGTTAGATGCACAGAAATTATTGTCATTAGTGATCAAAACGTATGTGGACTATTACATTTCGATTTTGCTGGTAATGAAAACCGGGCTATGGAAGAGACTTCGGTCACGTGCCTTCTCAAAGCCTCCTAATTGATTTAAATGGTGACCAATATTGGTGTGTAGAGAGCAATATCGGTGTGAACAGCGACCGAGGCGCCGTCGGCGTTATGACATTATTACACTTCCACCCTTCGAGCATCTGCTCCTGCGACTCCACTCTGTCCGGCCGGCTTAGGCAAGACAGAGGCGGGTGGCATCCGCCCCCCTAAAGCACATCGCTACCCTCGGTGACGCAACTCACCGCCCGCTCGCTCATTCTCCCTTCTTAATACGTGACCATATTAGGAGAGTCTCTTCTCTCAATGTATCAACAATGGAAGGCACTTTCAACGAAGACTGCGACTGTAATGTTGTAAAGTTTTAAATACAACTGAGGAAACCACAATTTCGTAGTTATAGACCTGTTATTTTCTATTTTTAATTGTTCTGAGTAAACTTAGAACGGCGTACCATTTGTAATAAGTAGGAAATATTGTTTTGTCATAACACTGTTAAAAAAACGTAGGCGTTTAATTCATAAAGTTTAAAGAAAGAGCATACAATTCTTCAATCTCTTGTTTTATCTGCACTCAACAGGTGTCGGGTCTCTCGTCAGTGGCGTCTGTAATGGCGTCTTTTTGGTTCAGCTCTCTTCCTATTGTATTATTTGACTGCAGACCGCACCCGCATTTCTTAGTCTCGTCGGATTTTATTTTAAGTATATTTGTGAATAAAAAGTACCTTGGGAAAAATAATTTACAATTTATATGTATGAGAAAAGTAACAAATTAAAATAAATGACTAAATAAAGTGAAATATATAATAACTAGCTGGCGCTTGCGACTTCGTCTGCGCAGAATTACTATTTCGATTAGCTTATTTTAGCGAGGCGTATATCTTTATAAATTATAGCCTATATGTTATTGGGATATACATATAAGCTCAAAATTGTAAGCCAATTTAAATATTTAGGACATATAATAACAAGTGACCTCAAGGATGACGAGGATCTGGAGCGAGAGCGTAGGGCGTTAACGGTACGAAGTAATATGATTGCTCGCAGGTTCGCTCGATGTACTAATGATGTGAAAGTATTGCTGTTCAAATCATTTTGTGAGTCTTTTTATTCGAGTGGCCTGTGGGAGGAATATACGCGGCGGGCCTACAACGCTTTCCGTGTTCAGTACAACAATGCCTTTAGAATGCTGTTGCGGCTGCCGTGGCGATATAGCCTTTCAGGGATGTTCGCTGAAGCTCGTACGGATGGCTAATAGTATGACAAAATAATCTGTAACAAAGCTAAAGTTGTTGTCATGTTTATTTATTACGATGCTGGCTGAACAATATTCAAAACTTAAACAAAATTTAAGATTGTTCGCTTAGCAAATAAATTAGTGTCATGTGACAACTTTCGAGTAGTTGTTTCGTTTTTATATACGCAGGACTCGGCTCGGCTCGTCCATTTCCTTCGCGAATGTTCGACCGAGCGGGCGCGTATTGTGTCGGTGTAGCACAATGGCGGAATATACTTTAAATCACGGTTGTGAACACTAAATACTTCTGCTCTACTATTTAATGTGATTTTAAAAGCAATACAATTTACAACTAGTGCTTAGATTTAAGAACGGACATGAAGCACCCAACCTGCTTCATGTCCGTTCTTAATCATGGCAAAACGGGAATATTTATGGTGACAAAGCTAAATTGTTGGAGTAACTAATATGGGTTGTGATATGGCACACGATCACAATTGTTTTTTTAGCAACATAATATTGTTGCCGAATCTACCTAATTGTCGATTTCATTTGACAATAAAAAAATTGTTATGGTAGCAATTCACTATAAACGGCTCTCCCGGATTAACTTTTTGTTGTTAATTAAGCAGGATTTTTTTCTCAGTGTATAAGACAACTCAGAAGGACATAGGAAAGAAAAACAAAACAGACAAGCACATTATCAATATCGTATAATAATTCGGTACACACTAATATTCGCTTAACAATTTGGACATAACAATCACCACTTTACTTAAATTACGTAATTGTACTTACATCTGACAATGATGGGAGACGATATTTACTAGTGACTACTGGAGCTGTGTTCGCGACTACGTATCAGAGCCGAATGAATCTAGCTGGCACCACGTGCCAGAAGAAAACTCGGTACGACACTGCTTTACCACCAAAGCTCGCATGCATGGTAAAGCAGTGCTACTTCGGGCCGGTGCTTACGCTTGCCGAGCTTGGGGTGGCATGTGTCGTGCGGGCGATCCGCCGGCTGGGTTTAGAAATAGCGCCTCACAAAACCGAGGCGCTATGGTTCCACGGCCTTCCGAGGCGCCGGGAACCACCCAGCTGCCGGATCCGGGTGGGTGACGCGGTGGTCCCGGTGGGGCCGTACATCAAGTACCTGGGCCTCACCCTGGACCGCCGCTGGAGCTTCGAGGAGCATTTCGTGCGGTTGGTCCCCCGAGCCAAAAGGGTGGCGGGCGCATTGCATCGCCTGCTGCCCAATCTCGGTGGACCGAGGGATGGAGTTCGCCACCTGTACGAGGGCGTCGTGCGATCCGTGGCCATGTATGGGGCTCCCGTGTGGTCGCAAGACTGCGCGAGGTCCCCCCGCTGCAGAGCTCTGCTACGGAGCCTGCAGCGGATAATGGCCATACGGATCGTGCGAGGCTACCGTACAATCTCGTACGAGGCGGCGACGGTTCTGGGACGCTCCCCCCCATTCGACATCCTGGCCGACATGTACGCGGCGACGTATGCGTCGCGGCGTGTCGGCCGGGAGGGCGATGGGGGGAGCGCCCTGGAACCCACGCACGAAGTGCCTAAGCGGGAGTGGCACCGACGGATTGTGGCGGCCTGGCGTGCGCAGCTCGAATTACGGATCTGCGCGCGCCAGCGGGCCGTCGGTGCCGTACTCCCGCACCTCGAAGCTTGGCTCCACGGGAAGGAGGAGGTCACCTACCGATTGACTCAGATACTCACCGGGCACGGCTGCTTCGGTGAGTATCTGTGTCGAATAGGACGGGAGGGATCGACACATTGTCACCACTGCGCATCCGACCTCGACTCGGCCCAGCATACGCTGGCGGAGTGCCCCGCGTGGGCCTCCGAGCGCCGAGTCTTGGTCGCAGAGATCGGGCGAGATCTGTCTCCGCCAGCATTGATTGCGGCAATGCTGGCGGACGAGGGAGGTTGGAGGGCTGTGGCCTCCTTCTGTGAGGCAGTGATGCTCCAGAAGGAGGCCGCCGAGCGGGGTCGGGAGATGGCCGATCCCGCTCGAAGAAGGCGGCGCCGGGCTCGGTAGCACAGCTGCGGCGCCGCCGCGGGTCGCCGGCGGGCGCGAGTAAGTCGCGACTGCTACGGCGACCCGGGATGGACCACGCCCCTTCCGTGGCCGGGGGGCGTCGTCGGTGGAGGAGACCGGGGGAGGTAGTAAGCCTCCCCCGAGGAGGGCTCCCCTGTGTCGACGGGGGAGCGGAGGCTGGGGGTTCCCGGAAGAAGCTTTCTGTTCCCAGGGGCTCCCTACATGCCTGAGGAAGGCCATCCCTGAGGTTTTTAGTGGGTAGGCCTCCCCCTTCTGGGGAGGAGAGCCCCACATAACCCCGGCTCGCCACAGCCGGGGTATGCAATTTAATGCATTTTCCTCAGGGAAACAAAAAAAAAAAAAAAAAAAATGGTAAAGCAGTGCTGTGCACTTCATCCGCGCTTGCAACAACTGACTACGCAAAATACAAACTATAATAGTCACTACATAATCTTAAATACACAATTATTATATTCTAAGTTCTTATAAGTTACTATAATGTTAATTAGGCTTACACTACGTAGTAGTTCCAATAGCATTCTAAAGGTTATTGCTGATGGGTTTGAATGCCCTATACAAAAACATTGGGTAGTTTTGCTGATAGGTTTTACTAACAAACAGTTTTATAAGTATTTAAATTGTTACTAACATATAAAATGTATGGATTTTGTCTGTTATTAACAGCATTATTATATTACTAGCTTCTGACCGCGGCTTCGCCCGCGTGGATTTAGGGATTGGGTCAAATCAAATCAAATCAAATCAAATCAAATTTTATTGCCTCCATAGGTTACATAGTTGGATAGTAAAAGTAAGTTAGCGGTACATCTATGGACCCTGTAGGGCACTGCAAAAAATGTAGACAAGAGGAAAGTGGGTTATATTATTAACAGTAGTAATTTTGTAAAAATGTCATTAATATTACGTTATTATGACTATTCTAGTATAGCTTTCATTTTAGTAAATCGTGTAATGTTTATTTTCTAATTATCATTATTATAATATAAATTAAAATTATTATTGTTTTTTTTATTATATAATTATTATATAATTGTATATTAATAAATTAAATTATTGTCAAATTATATATTCAATAAATTTTAATTAATGTAATAAATTTTGATTAAAATAAGTTTTAATATTGAAATTAATAAGTTTTGATATTGAAATTAATTTGTACTTACATTTTAATGTATTTTTATTCTACCACTTTTATGATCCCTAATTTGAGGTAGATTCCCTTTTTTATACTTATCGCTCTGTTAAATATTCATTTACAGAATAATAACATTTTTCAATTAATAAATCTTTTAGTTTTTTGGTGAAGATGTTGTAATTGCTTTCATTTCTAATTAATGCCGGTAATTTGTTATATAGTCTGACTGACATGGGAAATGTGCTCGACGAGTGTGTTTTTAGTCGAATATTGGGAATGCAAAGTTTATCTTTATGGCGCAGGGAGTGTCCGCGTGGGCCGTCACCACGCTTGATATACAAATCCGAGTATTTTTTTGCAAATTTACAGATCTCTAGTATGTAAATACATGGTAATGTAAGAATATTATATTTTTTGAACGATGGCCTGCAGCTATCCGTCTGATCAATATTGAATAAGATACGAATTAGTCTCTTTTGCATAATAAACACCGCCCGCATATCAGTACTATTTCCCCATAAGATGACTCCATAGCTAAGCCATGCGTAGGCGTACGCATAGTAGGTAGTCAGTGCAGTTTCAATATCTGTCGTTTTCTTTAGTTCATAGAACCCATATAAAAAGCTCGATAACTTGGACCGTAGCTTATTAACATGTGCTTTCCAGTTTATGTTTGTGTCCAGCACCAACCCTAGCAATGTTATTTCCTTTACAAACTCAATATTTATGCCGTTATATTCAAAACAAATATCTAAGGGGCTTTTTTGATACGGATGGAACTGTATTAATTTAGTCTTCTGGAAATTTATTCTTAAATTGTGTTTCTGTAGCCAACATGTAATATAATCTAATAACAATTTTAATCTTGCGTTCGTTTCTAATTTATTCTCGAAGGGAAGCAGGACCGACATATCATCAGCAAATAACACACAAAATTCATCCATTATCTTAGGTAGGTCGTTTATATATATGAGAAAAAGAAGACATCCGACCACGCTGCCCTGTGGGATAGACGCAGTAAGAATTTTGCAATCCGATCTAATATTTTTAAATTGGGTCTATAGAGGGTTAAGGGTCATAGCTTCTGCCCACGGCTACATATGCACAGAAGACGGTTTATGGCGCGAAGGTTTTATCGCGCTTCCCGTGGGACTATCCGTTTTTCCGAGATAAAAAATACCGCAAAATCTTGCTCAAGAAAAACTCTATCTATTGATGAAAACCGCATGAAAATCTGTGCAGTAGTTTTTGAGCGAAGCCTTTATTGCGCATCCCGTGGGATCTGACAATTTTTCCGGGATAAAAAGAACCCTATTATTTAATCCGGACTTTTATCTTTACGTCTGCAAAATTTCAAAGCAATCGGTGCGGTAGTTACGGCGTGAAAGCGGAACATACAAACAAACTCACTTTCCGATTTATAATATTAGTAGGTATTATTATAAGTTATATCATTATGAAGTTTCATTAAAATCCATTCAGTAGTTTTTACGTGAAAGAGTTACAAACATCCATCCATACAAACATATATATATATATATATTAATTCATAGGTATATTTATAAATAACTAGCGGCCCCTCTCGGCTTCGCATGGGTAGACATTACTCTTCGCAGCGAATGCGATTTAAGACATTTTATGGCAAATTTTTTTACGCCTTCGTTTGGTTTTAATAAAATTTTCTTAAGATTTCTATAGTAATCTAGTACTAAATATAGCCTATGTTACTCAGTGATAATGTAGCTTTCTAATGAAAAAAGAATTATTAAAATCGGTCCAGTACTTTTTGAGTTTATTCGTTACATACAAAAATATAAATCTTTCCTCTTTATAATATTAGTGTAGTTAAGTAAATAGGTACCTACTATCAGTGTATGTTGAGATCTATTTTGGACCCCCATTTTCATTTCATGGACCCCCAAATTTTTATATATTATATAACACTTAGAGATCTCTTCCAGCCAACCAGAACGGATGTCCAGAAAGAAATGTGCGGGAAAGCTTTATGTGCAACTTTTATTTAATAATATATTACTATATATGTATATTATCTATACATATAATAAGACAGTAAAAATATTTTGTCTGTACATTTAGTATTTTGACTGAAATGGATAGAGGGGCACTTAAATAGATTATTAGAAAGCAAAAAAAATTTTTTGGAATTTTTTGTCTGTCTGTCTGTCTGTATGTTTGTTCACGTTTATCTCCGAAAGTACTGAACCGATTTGCTTGAAACTATTTGCACTATTTGCTTTGTTTTAACTCAGAATAATATCTAAACTTTGTTTCATCAAAATCGGTTCATTAAAAAAAAAGTTATCGTCATTTTAATGAACTCAAGGCATGATAATATTGCGAATTATAATGTTTGTTACTCTTTCACGTAAAAACTACTTAATGGATTTGAATGAAACTTTACCACAATATAGCTTATACATCAGAATAACACATAGGCTACAATTTTTGAGGTTTCTAATGTGAGGTCGTAAAAAAAACACATTTTTTGCGCTTACATTGCAAACGCTGACTGATATAATCCTACAAGATAGATCAAAACAACTTACTTATTACTAGACTAGACGGGACGAACCTGAAGTCCACGCGAACGAAGTCGCGGGCAAAAGCTAGTAATTTAATAATATTTTATTTACTTATAAAAATAATGAATACATAATAACAGTTCTATATATGCTTTTAATAAATAAATACATACATACAAACACATTATGATTATGGGAGAATTTACAGCAAGTGATCCTCTTGAAAACATCCACGGATGAACTGTCGCGAATACTTGCGGGCATTTGGTTTCAGAGCCTCGTTGCCGACACCGTAAAAGAATTCTTCAGGTAACGTGTGTTGGACCAAGGCTGCTTAAGTGCTCTATTAACGTATGCTTGTTTGGGGTATAAAGGCTGATGGAGACAGTGGAATCCGGAACGAAGGTAATTGGGATACTTAGGATAGTTAAGGATTTTGTAAAGGAAAGTGAGGACATGAATGTCACGTCTCTGTCGAATCGGAAGCCATTTAAGTTTTGACCGCTATTCAGATACGTGATCACATTTGCGAAGACCGAATATGAATCTGATCGCCAAATTTTGTAATCGCTCAAGCAAAAACTACTCAATAAGAGTAGTTTTACGGTAGTATCGATGAAACAAACGTGAGTATAGACCAAGATAGGCAATATTAAGGTCTGTGCAAGCATGATCTTAGTCTGGTAGGGAAGAAAGAACTGCAGACGGCGAAGTGAATGATAAGTATAATGAATACGTATACTCACATCATTGATATGAGCAGACCATGATATATTACTATCCATAATGAGACCAAGATTTCGTACTTTATCTGTTCCGATACTGACATTATTCATTATTATAATTTAGACTCATCTTTTGTATCATATTTTTGTATCTCCGCTCTGATTGTAATATTATCATACTAGCCACATTCACTAGTAAATTAGTTATTACTCCTCATCCTCACCTGCTTATGCTTCTTCATGCGCAGCTAGTGGTCACAATCATACGGAGCGAATTGTCTTCATATATGAGACACGGTGAATTATAAAATTCCAGGGTCGAAATACACGGTTGGCCAACCCTTGTTCTGAACTACCTGGTCCTCCTTCTGCTTTGAAGACCTGGGAACTCCTCGGCCACTCCTCGCATTCTTGGACTTCGTCGCAGGGGAGTAATAGGCAAATCTACCTTCCACCAGATAAAGGAATTGTGAACGGTTCCTTACTCCGACCCGTTCAATAAATTTGTGTGCGTAAGGAAGATGAATCTTTCTTTAAATTGATTCCCTTAACGGCCCACTGTATAGGGAATCACAACACCATCATAGCAGACTGGAGGCAATGGTTGAGGAAGATTACCCCTAAGTCGTTGGCTGCCAATAACAAATGCTTGTGACTTTGCAGGGTTAACTAAAAATCCAAAACATTTTGCCCAATCTCGAACTGCATTGATATTATTATTTATAGGTTTGATATATTTTGGTATTGATATATCCTACTACTATTATAAAGGCAAAAGTTTGTAAGTATGGATGTTTTTTACTCTTTCACGTAAAAACTACTGAATGGATTTGAATGAAACTTTACCACAATATAGCTTATACATCAGAATAACACATAGGCTACAATTTTTGAGGTTTCTAATGTCGTAAAAAAAAACACATTTTTTGCGCTTACATTGCAAACGCTGACTGAATCCTACGTAGTTTATAGGAGCATACTGCAGTAGCTACCTATAGGCCTATGATTAGGGCTCTGCAGTGCTTAGTTACCGTATTTCTTACTTATTACTAGACTAGACGGGACGAACCTGAAGTCCACGCGAACGAAGTCGCAGGCAAAAGCTAGTTATTATATATATTATATTTTATTCGTTTACGTAGACCCCTTGCAGGTTGTCATAGACCTAAGACTCTTCCACTCTCCTCTGTCACTCACCATGTCAATCTCACTCACTCTCTTTTTCAACATATCAACATTTACACAGTTCATCAATCGTTTCTTCGTTCTTCCTCTCCCCGCACGCCCATCCACTTTCATGTCCATAACTTTCCTAGTAACATAATCAATCTCTCTTTTATCTTTCTCTTTTTAAAACAACAAAAACAAATGATAGTGGCATATATGTCACTGGTGGCACTGGCATAGATGTACACTAATATCTTCATTCTCTTGTTTTCTCCCTGTTCTGAACCCTGTTCTCAATATTATTTGGAGTCGACGTAACTTATCCTATTCTTCCATTCTCCTCTGTCACTCGCCATTTCAACACTTGCTCTCTCTCTTTTTCGTAATGATGGTGATTATGTCGGACTCCTGATGAATCGAGGCGGCTCGACCCAACAGACCTACCGACTAAACTCAGCCTAGTCTTGGCCATAAGGGCCCTTCGGCTTGAATGGAGAGAGGTTTGCCGTACCCTCAGGAGCGGGCACGACAGCGCTGCCCTCCGAAGAGGACATATGCGCGAAGGAAGGCGCGGTAGACCAAAGTGGCTCCGGCCTGTGAAATGATGGGGCCTACTCGTACATTTGCAGCAAGCTGCGAAGTATGGACTAATTAAGGGATGGCGGTGCAGATGCCGCCTCTCGCACGGCTTGAAGAGGCAGTGTTAATGAGTCGGGAGGGTCAGAAATACGGGTCTGGGTCGACGATGTATAGCGCGGATTGACTGCGGTACGCGGTGTAGCTACACGCCTGCCTCACTAATGGATTGGGGTGCCCTTCAGCAGTGGTGAAGAACCGCTTAGAGCACTCCAGGAAGTGTTCTCTTTAAAAAAAAACAATAACAAATGATAGTGCTTTTAAATAACAGGCACAGCAATTGATTTTTTTTTTCAGTTATTTAATCTGTGTTACACCCATCCCACGCTACGCTGTTGGCGTTTGATGGAATCGCCATGTTTATGCGGATTTACTCGCTTTTTATTGAAAGCGCGGTAATCCTTTATGAATAATTTTATATCGCCGCCATTGTACTGTTACGGCTCGATGATACGGCCGTGTTTTATTTGGTTATTTATCGATGTGTCGGCATAAATATGACCGAATCTTGTTTGTTAGCGTGATATTTTCGCATTATGAAATAACTAGCGACCCGCCCCGGCTTCACACGGCTGCAATGCTGATACTTAATACACCACAGAAAAACTGTGTACGTTGTATATAATAAATTATAGTTTATAAAACTAAAATCAGAAGAAATAGTAAATCCATACTAATATTATAAATGGAAAGTGTGTTTGTCTGTTTGTCAGTCTTTCATAGCAAAACGGAGCGACGAATTGACGTGATTTTATACGTGAAGATAGTTGTAGGGATGGAGAGTAACATAGGGTACTTTTTATCTCAGAAAAATTTACAGATCCCGTAGGATGCGCGATAAAGACTATTCAAAAAGTACTGTTCGGATTTTCCTGCAGTTTTCATCAATAGACAGTGATTCTTGAAGAAGATTCTATACTATGACTATGGTGTATCCCAGACTATGGTGTATCCCAGAAAAACCGATAAATCCCACGGGAGGCGCAATAAAGGCATTGCTCAAAAACTACTGTACAGATTTTCATGCGGTTTTCATCAATAGATAGAGTTTTTCTTGAGCAAGGTTTTGCGGTATTTTTTATCTCGGAAAAACGGATAGTCCCACGGGAAGCGCGATAAAACCTTCGCGCCATAAACCGACTTTCGCGCATATGTAGCCGTGGGCAAAAGCTATGACCCTTAACCCTCTATAGACCCAATCCCGAAATCCAAGCGGGCGAAGTCGCGGGCAGAAAGCTAGTGTTAAATAAAACTCAGTGTACTTAAGCATAGTTTTTTTTTATATTAACTCAAGTGCGTATATTATACATATATAAATATTTTTGCTAGAAATATATATTAACAATCATAACTAAGTGCATTCATCACAGAAACATCTGCCCGAACTGGAATTCGAACCCAGGACCTATGATGACACGTTGAAACAAGTTCACCACTCCACTAGACGACTTTGTATTTCTGTTCTTTATACAAGCTAATAGTATTGTCGCTAGGTCGTCCATACTCTCATAAAGCGGAAAAGAAAATTGTCAGCTGATCCTATATCTGTACCTTCAGTGAAAAGGGATTTAACTCGACATAGATCGAAATTAATTTTATTAGAGATTGTTAATCTCTGAAAAATTAGCTATTTTTGTATGTAATCGGTGTATTTCTAGGCCGTATATAAAAGAAAATAATTTTGTGCTAAATGATGTAACTAAGGCTTTATGAACCCATTATGAGATTTTTTTTGTGGTTATTGATATATGTCTACTTTTAACAAATTGAACCGGATTGTTAATTCATTATTTTATTGGGACAAAAGGTATGACTCGTGTTACTACTTTTTACACAATCGAATTAGTTTAAATTGAATTTGTGTAAAATAATACAAGAAGACTTAATTAACTATACACAAAACAAAATATGTTAAGTAGGTTTGTGAAAACGAATGTAATTTAATTTACAGCATAAAAAGTAAAAATATTTTTTCTTTTTATTTCGTGTCTAATGATCCATTTAGATTAATATCATTAACCACAAAAGGTTCGTACACGTGTAAATCAATATAAATTACTTAGATCAAAAATATTTGAAAATCGCAACGATCATTGTGGTTATGGTATTGGTGTAAAATGATATAAGTTAGCGGAAACGTCTGCCGCGCATCTTTCCCCCGTGCTTGAGCGAGAGAGATAGAAAATTGATACCATGAATGTGCAAGTGAAAGGGCAGTTTCGCTTAGTCCTTTTGGAGCTTCACCTGCAGTGTTGCCAACACGGAGTTTTTAGAGCTAGATTTAGCTCTAAATTATCTTGGTTAGCTTTAAAAATGTGGGTCTAGCTCTTTAGCTCTACTTTTCTACAATTTTAGCTTTTTTCCATACATACATACATTTTTTAGCTCAGAATACTAGTTTAAATAGCCAAAATGTACCTACATTGTCTATGTTCGGTTTGTCCGATCTATGGTTTGGTTATTCTATAATTTGTTATTATTTCGTCCGCGCGTGAATTGTTTATTATATTGTAGTGTAATGGCGCAAAGTAAGCAGCCTTATACACAGAAGTTCAGACAAGAATGGCTGTCTGAACCAGAATTTCAAGATTGGCTGGAAGCAGTAAAAACAGACCCCACCAAAGCGTTTTGTTCCTACTGCAAATGCGAGGTTAATTCAAAAAAAGGTGATTTATTAAATCATATGAAAAGAAAAAAACACCTAAAAGCGGCGCAACCATTTTCAGCGGGACAATCAAAAATAGATTTTTCTCCAAAACTGAAAATTGATTCTGGGATAAATTCCGCTGAAGGATCATTGGCTCTTTTTATATGCGCTCATACTTCAATATTACCTGTCGATCACCTTGGTTTACTATGTAAAAAACAATTCAAAGATGCCGAAAACTTAAAATTACACAGAACAAAATGTAGTACTATCATAAAGAATGTACTAAATCCGCATTTCGTAACCGAATTAAAAAGAGATATAGACGATGGACCATTCAGTTTACTATTAGATGAGAGTACTGATATCAGCATTACTAAACTGCTCGGTATCGTAGTGCAGTATTACAGCAAAAAAAGATTTGAATAGAAAAGGTCGAAACCTTTCTAAGATTAGCCGAAATAAAGAAAGGTGATGCCGAATCCATCACTAACGCTGTGAAAGAAACTCTCAACTTCTTCGGTCTCAATATAAAGCAGTTACGAGGTATTGGTGTAGATAACGCCAAAGTAATGGTTGGAATACACAGTGGTGTGTATCAAAAGTTAAAAACGGAAGTACCTCATCTCGTTTTGGTAAAATGTACATGTCATTCGATTCAGTTGTCTATTTCTCAAGCTTCTGCCGAGCATCTTCCAAGGCATTTGGAGTATTTAGTCCATGAGACTTATAATTGGTTCTCAAAATCGGCAAATAGACAAAATGAATATCAAGCACTTTACATGACCATCAATGATAAAGAACCATTAAGAATAACACAAGCATGCGCTACCAGATTACCGATACCGGCAGATACCAGAGAGGATTTTAGAACAGTGGGTTGAACTAAGATTCCATTTTAGCCTAGTGAGAAATAGTGAAAAGTGCTATGCGGCTGAGACTATACAGTCTTTATCAGAATCCTACCAACGAAGCTTATTTAAATACGTATTAGTCCATTGTCATTGTAGAAAACAAACTTTACTATGTTGCTATTGTAATTCGAGATTAAGAAACCGTTGTTGTTTTCTGCTATACTTTACCTTGCGGTAAGAGAGTAATGTCAGTCAGACCAAAATAATCTATGTTATTTATGTAATGATGAATAAAATCTAATTAACTAAATATTAATAAAATCCAATACATTTAAGAAGTTATTAATTAACGATTTCATTTTAGTCTTAATTTATAGCTTATTCCGTTACAGTACCACTTAAATCACTACACACATAATTATCAGTATACTTAAATCGTTATAAAAGTTAATTAGATTAGATTTCACATTTTGTTTTTCCACAAAATTGGTGTATATCGATTTAAGTAACAATATTTAAACGATTAGCTCTAAAATAACCTGAAACAATGATTCCTTATACAGTAATTAGTAATATTTGTTTTACAACTTTTAAAAAAAGTGAAGAAATAATAAAATATTTACAGAAATAACATGATATGTATCATTTTACACTTGTTTGTATGAGGTCAATTTAATGCTGTGTATAATGATTTACGTACTATTATATCACTTTACACTAATATAAAGTTTCGTGCTGTCTGATTTAACTGGGTTTATTATTTAATTAAAAAAAAACCACTTACATTATTTTACAAACTAGTACAATACCTGACTATTTCTAACATTATATTTCAACAAAAAAATATTGCACCATGTTATCTGCAATAGCCATAAAGTAGGATTTTTTTAAACTTCAAATGCAATTTCCCGAAAATCACTATTTTCGACTTAGATCCGTTTTCACTGAAGGTACAGATATAACACGTCAATCGTCGCAGTTATTTAATTACAAGCGTCTGTCCCCGTCCCGTTGTTCCTTCAGGAACTATTCATCCTTATAAATCCCTCTTTCCGAGCTCCCGCACTTAGTTCGGAAACTTCGCCGGCAACTTTTGCTTTGTTTGTCTACAGCTTTGTCGAGTTCTTTTGCATTATTTTACACACAAACAAACATGGCGGCGTTTCCTATTATGTACTTCAAATGAACTTTGGCTTTTAGTGGTTAAAGGAAGGAAAGTGTGTCCTAGATACAAGACGTATATTCCTCCAAACACATGATCAATAGACGTAGATATACTAGACACATATAAAATCACAGTATTTATAGAGTAGGAAGAAAGGTTCTTTTTTTAAGTACCTATGCTGAGGCCGCACATGGCTATGTTCAGCTATACCGTGAGTGTATTTTTGGAAGATGCACGAACAGAAGGTGTAGCACCTTGCCTGCTAGCGACCCTTATCGTTTCGGTGTTATCGCTAAGAGCGATCTATTCCAGGCCTAATAAAGATTGTTACACTTAATACCGTATATTGATGTTAAATATGAAAACAACAATTGTAAAATGGCTTCAGAACAAAAGTGTTTTAAAAATAACACCATTATTACATGTAACGTAAGGGTGACTGTTGCGAAAATAAAAATAATATTTTTTCTTTTTCTGAAGCACCTATAAAAATTCTCTGAAAAAGCTCGTCTACAGATAATATAAATAAGACAGCAACACTCTTCTAATAGAAAATCGATTTATTCGTACTGCAAAGCAAATATTAACACATGCGAATGTACGAGTACTTTTGAAAATTTGACATAACATTACCCAAGCACCAAAATTCACTGTATGTTTAAAAAATATTATACAATTTGTCATCGCTGTTATAACAAATATCAAATTGAAGTTCTGTTTCTATGTTAATATTTACATGTAAGCCATGATGGACTTTATCAATATTCTAACAGATGCCCGGGATTTCGTCTGTGCAGGAACTTATCATCATATTTTAAAAAAATCACAAAATATCTCTATAATTTGTAGCCTATGTGTTATTTAGATTTATAAGCTATATTATTACAAAGTTTTATTAAAATCCATTTAGTAGTTTTTACGTAGAAAAGCAACAAACATCTATCCTTGCAAATTTTCATAGATTCGTTTGATTATTTATTTATTTATTTTATACTTCATGTACAATGTGTACAGTGGCGGACTTAATGCCTGAGGCATTCTCTAACAGCCAACCTTTAGATGGTGCAGAAAGCAAGGTGGTAGATGTACCAGTGAAATGACTATTTCTAAATCATCCATATATATAAATATAAAATCCTAATACATAGATATCATATATAATATACTAATACATAAAATTATATCCCGAAATAGTTAGAAATATCTATAGTAATAAATAAATAAACCGACAAATATGCAACAAGTCTTTAGAGTATATTATTCTGATGAATATGTTTTCGCAACTTATTTTTGAAACTAGTTCTGCTAGTTGATGTTTTAATATCGATAGGCAAAGCATTCCAGAGATGAATTGATTGTACAAAAAATGAAGCGTGAATTATTTCAGTATGGTGAGAAATTTTAGAAGCAAGCCAGATGATGACCGCAGAGATATATCGTGAGAAGCACTTAGGAATTGGAAGTGGGGACTTAAATAACTTGGTGTATTAGGGCCAGGGATTATCCAAATGTACATATATGCTCTCATATTTAAGCAAATAAAAATCTGAATCTAATTCAAGGAACACGTTTACCAAAGTTGTTTAGATAACTCTCTAACCCTGTTACCTTGTTGTAAACACCTTGATTGCTTTACATGTCTGCGTGATTATATACCAGTTCGCAGAGCAGCACGCCTTCCAAAAGCATGTACAGCAAAATAAGCATTTCTAACGTAGATTATCGATTTAACGATTATGACTACCGTTCCGGGTCCCCGTTTTAAAGCCTGCTAATTACCGCGAACTAATTAAGGCCGAGTCTCAGCAGATCAGATGCCGCCTCTCAAGAACGCTCATGATTCTACGTTTTTGTCGCTAACTCTAATTAAATTCTTCAGCCACGGCGACATGTTCGCCTTAATAATTTGATATTTTGTGTCTCATCCGTATATTAATCAGGAATTAGCTGACGTTGCGTAAAGCTTTTGTTTATGTTTCAGATTGGTTTAGCTAGAGTCAATATTGTGAAACTGTTAATGTACAGGTCGTTTTTGGCTAACACGTGTTTTAAATTAGGGGTTGAAGGTATATAATCATTATTTAGATATTTTGTATGAAGATTTAATAATAAAGAGAGCAAACTTTATTTAATTTTTAAACAAGTAACTAACTATATAGTTACATTGTTTTGAAGGCAAGAAAATTATAGTCAATAATGTATAAAATTCTGACGTATAACAACATCTGGTACTTTTTGAGATATTTTTAAGTTTAAAATATCTTAACTCGGAGATTTTTTCGTATTTTTTTATTAACACAACGCAATGTTCATGGACACTATAATACTTAAAGCCATGCTAAGTGTTATCTTAATTAAAATAATCGAATAAAATTAATAAAAAAGAAAACGAGACGGAACATGAAACAGAAATCATAAAAATTTACCGGTATTCAGGATCAACGGTACACGAAAGATCCAATTACGTGTTGTTTTGTTACAAAGATGTTAATATCGATGCTCTGAAATAAGGTCTTACACTGACATTGCAATATATTTAAAAGTGAAAAATGCAGAGCGTTAGTCCTAGATAGGTGAGGTTGAAAAAGCATATATCTAGATGACCGAGATACTTGGTAGGGTACAATCAAGTATATTGACCTTCAGAGTTTCTTGCCTGTTCTTCTCGAGAAGGCTCCCCCAATTTCCGAACAGGTGTCGAGTCAATTTTTTTTTCCTAATTCATACATACGGACAAGGCTTTTTTTTAAGCTTATTTTTTTGTTTTGTTTGTTGACGTCAATAAGTGCCTGTAAAGGTCTATGTTGAATAAAGATTATTTTGATTTTTGATTTGATTTTATATTTTCTGTATTATCTGGGGGGCAATAAGATAGGAGCTCTTCATACGTGGTGAGTGTGTTAAGGGCCTTAGAAATCTATTCTATTTGCGCTCTAGTCTTTTAATATAGACATTTTAGAAAAGTGACCAAACCTGACTGCAATACTCAAGTTGGGAGCGAACAAGTTTTGTGGATGGTTTTTTGAAATCTTTATTGCTCCTCAAGCAAAACTCAGCATTTTAAATTCCTCATTAGTTATCTTATCAATATGTTGATGAAAGCGAAAGCGTTTTTTGTCCAGATGGATGCCCAGATCGCCTATACTGTCTACTTCTTCTAGCATCAAGTGTTGAGATGTTACGTTAACTCTGTTTCTGGTAAATCGTATTAATATTTAACCAAATTAATTTGTAACCAAAACTTGTATTTTAGTGTTTAATTTAAAAAGTAATAAAGTATTAGCACACAAGTAAAAAAAACACGAATTCATAGTCAAGGACCTATTAATAATCAATATATATATAAGACTTTTAGTAATTAACTTATTTGTCATCATCGCAGCTAATATATGCCCCACCGCAGGGCACAGTATGCACAGACAAGGTTAAGAACAGCTGATAGACATTTTTTTATTTGTCTTGACACCAATGATATATGTGAAAGACTGTAAAATCAAAATAATTTTATTTTAAAAGGTCTTACAAATTTTACGTTTATTGTAGGTTCAACTATATTTAATGTTTCCCATCTTTCAACTAAATATCTGCTCGTTTTAATATTTTTCTCTCGGAAAAACTGTAACGTGACAAATAAATTATGTATGGTGAAAAGATTTAGTGTTAAAATTAAATAAATTTAGACAAACAATATGGAAATGGAATGGAATATGGAAACAATATGGAATTATTTTGTCCTAGACGAAGACGCTTATTTGCCGTTAAAGGTTACAATCAAGTTACAAAGTGTTATATTTCTTTTTAGAGTTAATTTATTTTTAACTTTTTGGTTCATTTTATTTTTAACTTTTTAGTTCATTTAATGAACAAATAATAAAAAGTCGGTTTTACGGGCGAAGATTTTACGTGACAACGTCTTTTTCTCGGTAGAATATTTATTGATATGAATATAATTAAATTGCACAATAGGAACAAGGAATTGAATGAAAATAAGAATTGCACAAATTTTAACTATAGAAATATATTTTGTTTACTAAAACATTGTACATTTAATGAAAATTTGTAAAATAATAATTAATTAATTAATTAATTTTAAACTAATAATTTACTTAACACTATCAACATTTATCAATAGTATGACATAACCTATAAACTCAGTTTCTCAACTTTTGTGTCAATCTAACAATTAATCAATCAATCATAGTTTACGATAATGAAATATCAGTGTACAATTATTTACCTTTATTGTTGTAGTTGTTGTAAATGACGAATCTAAGCACTCCACATTTTCACTACAGACACAGCTGACGATACTTTAACCACACGTGTGAACTTGTATTATGACGCTTTCTTGTTTTTCCAACGCCAAGAACGTTCGAGAAAGACAAAGACAGAGACACAAGCATGCGCCGATTCAATGCGCCTAATTCTCTAGTGCTGCGCGCGCGGCAGACCGATCATAGTTGAGTGGGAGAGAGACGCAAGGCATTCGGCGGGCCTCTCTCTCGTTCGGTGACTCATCGTAACGTTACCGAGCGTTACACTTTTTCATAAGTGACTCCCAGCCGCAACCTAATTTAAGACGTTGTCACGTCAAAAGCTTGTTTTAAAAAAGTTTTTTTTTTAATTTTATTTTTACCTTTTTAGTACCTCTACAGGCTTGCTGAGAACAAGCCCTTTCATTTGATACCCATATTGTAGGAACGAATAAAAGAAAATTATCCGCCATTTTTGGTGTTCCGCCGTATTGGATTAAGAGTGACGTAACATTATTTTTTCTAGTTATTCTTGGCAAGCCCTTTTATTTGATACCCATATTGTAGGAGTGCATTATAAATAATTGGTCCGCCATATTAGATACGCCACCATGTTGGATTTAGAATGACGTCACATTATTTTTTCTAGTTATTCTTGGCAAGCCCTTTTATTTGATACCCATATTGTAGGAGTGCATTAAAAATAATTGGTCCGCCATATTTGATACGCCGCCAAGTTGGATTTAGAATGACGTCACACAGTTAATCATGCATTGTCATCCGAACTAAACGTGTATACCAAATTTCAGCTCAATCGGAAACCGGGAAGTGGATCAAATTTAAGTTGCAAGATTTGATTACAGAACGACAGACAACGGGACAGGTGAAACTAAATAAAAACTTGTAAATGTATATATTAACGTGTTAATTGTTTAAGAATACATATATTAAATTGTAGTTAATACAAATGATATGTTTGTAACATTTGTAAATACACCGGTTTGCAATAGTAACTACAGTGGTCGTGTAATCAAAAAGTTGGAAAATCACAGATCTAGATGGACTGTAATATGCATTACTAGCTTTCCGCCCGCGGCTTCGCCCGCGTTATATTCGAATTTCCCACAGGAAGGATATGTTTTCCGTCGGTAAGATTATCTTATTTCCTTCCTTGGGTCCTCGGGTTTTACGATTGGTATATACGGGGTGGTTAGTTCAAATCGGTTCAGTGGTTTTTACAATACTGCCATACAACCTTTCACCCCCTCCTTTCAACCCTTTACAGCCCTTTTCTGCTTTAAAAGATAGCCTCTGTCCTGTCTCAGCCTCTAGACTATCTGTGTACCAAATTTCATTTAAATTGGTTCAGTAGTTTTAACAATATTTCCATACAACCTATTATCCCTCCTTTCAACCTTTTACAACCCTTTACAACCTTTTTTGCATGAAAAAGTAGCCTATGTCCTTTCTGAGGCTCTAGACTATCTGTGTACCAAATTTCATTTAAATCGGTTTAGTAGTTTTGGCGTGAAAGCGGAACAGACAGACAGACAGAGTTACTTTCGCATTTATAATATTAGTATGGATATAAAATGTCACGCGCAATGTCACGTCTCTGTCAAATTGCGACCGCGGTAAAGTAACAAGTGAGCGCACTCGCGCGCGCGAAATGCCTAATCGCAAAGAGCAAAAATAAATCCCGTGAAATAATTCGCGACGAACGCGAAGCGAACGAAATTAAGTGTCAGGAGCAGTACATAAATCTTATCAGAAGCGCACGCTTGCTGATTTTAAACAATCATGTTGCGAGGAAAAACGCGTACAATGGGCGCCGTCTCATGGAAACATGAGTTATTGGAAACCCGTGCTTATCGCATGGCGTCTGACCGACGTCTCGCGAAGTGTTATTCACACTTAATCGTGAATAATTTAAGCCTCGCTACACACTGTATTACGATTTACTTATGAATATGGAAAGAAAAAAATTATCCGTTTGTTTTGGACCACAAAACCCATTAAATCCAACTACTATTATAAAGGCGAAAGTTTGTAAGTATGGATGTTTGTTACTCTTTCACGTAAAAACTACTGAATGGATTTGAATGAAACTTTACCACAATATAGCTTATACATCAGAATAACACATAGGCTACAATTTTTGAGGTTTCTAATGTCGTAAAAAAAAAACACATTTTTTGCGCTTACATTGCAAACGCTGACTGAATCCTACGTAGTTTATAGGAGCATACTGCAGTAGCTACCTATAGGCCTATGATTAGGGCTCTGCAGTGCTTAGTTACCGTATTTCTTACTTATTACTAGACTAGAACCTGAAGTCCACGTGAACGAAGTCGCGGACAAAAGCTAGTATTAACATAATTTTAATAACACACACCCAATGATACCAAAACTGTGGTCTGCTTGACACAGTGGTGGCATCACGCAAATACTGGCATAAAGACAGACAAACGTATTTGGCAGAATATATATAGTTAATTCCATTTATGTTACAGTGATTTTTGAACCATCTATAGATTATGTACTCGTATATAATCTTTATTATACACTGCATTGTTTTTTTACGTTATCATTGTGCTTTTGTGTTTTTGGTTTATTTGGGTCTTTGCGTGATTGTAGCTCCAATCACATTCGGAATTTCTTTACGTGATCGTATTAGAGATTATGAAAAACCCAGTAGAACCAGAGACACCGACATAGTTTAAAGAATTACGAACCTTAAGAGGTAATGAGCAAGGCACATCGCTCGCAGAACTGACGGTCCCTAGAGCGGAAAGATTCTTCAGTGACAAGCATATACCGGACACTGTAACGCTTATAGTTTTCCAATAGGTGGGTAGACCATGTGGAGAAGACCGCAGAAAGTTGCTGGAGAAGCGTTGGATCGACCTGTGTGATGATCCTTGAAAAAAGTACTATATAGAGTATCAGCGGGAATCTACTGTCTGAAATAATAATTAATGATTAAGATCCTGGAGCAGCTGCGTAAGAGATTTGAACCATCTAATTTGAATTCTGAATTAAATTGTCTAGAAGTATAAAGCGAAAAAGCATTTTTACAACAATTATAAAACCAAGCCCGAAGTTTTGAAATAAATTCAAAATCGCGATTGTAGAAAATGTTAATGCATTGATAAAATTTGCAGTACTAAAAACATGACTTCATGCTTACTGTAATACAGCTGTGATAACAGCCATGCGAACACTGCTGACACGATAGACTGCTGACACGACACACTGCTGCAGGATTAGCTCGCTAATTGAATTGTCAAATGCAATAAGTAATAGAACGGGTCGCGTGCGCCCTGAAGCTTATGGTTTCATTAAAAGGGGTAACTTGTCACGTGTAGCTATCTAAAGGGAATAATTCTGAAAAGATTTTTGTTGAATTTTAATTAAAAAGTCTCCATACTAATATTATAAGTGCAAAAGTTAAGTTTAAAAACTACTGAATGAATTGAAACTTTACAATAATATAGCTTTTACATCGAAATAACGCAAGCTACAATAGGGAAGATGACTACAACTGAATATGCCTATTTTTCTATACTAATATTATAAAGAAGTAAAGTTGTGTGTTTGTAAATTGTAAAGGGTAATCTCGGGGTCTACTGAACCGATTTTAAAATTTTTTTCACCAATAGAAAGACACAATGTTGCTGAGTGTCATAGGTTATATTAAAATCCGAAAAATAAAAAGGCTTTTACGTGGTAGTTCGTTTTGCAATGTAAATGGGTGAAAAAACGGGTAGCGTACGGAGCGCGATGGCTTCGGGTTTAATTCGGTTCGCGTTCGTGCTCGCTTCGGGGATATTAGTATTATGCCCAACGAAGTGGGCACGGGTTAGTATTATATAATTATCAAAGTTGAGCAATTTCTATCTCATGAACGTATTATGTCAATATAGAAATTTCCCTTTATTTTTTGAATCTATACCGTGGGAGAGCCATGCTTTGGCACTAATTGGGCCGGCTCGACCGGAGTGATACCACGGCCTCACAGAAAACCGGCGTAAAATAGCGCTTGCGCTGTGTTTCGTCGAGTGAGTGACGGTACCGGAGGCCCAATCCCACCCTCCCCCCTTATTCCCTTTTAAAAGGCCGGCAACGCATCTGTGACTCCTCTGGTGTTGCGGGTGTCCATGGGCAACGGTTATCGCTTACCATCAGGTGATCCACTTGCTCGTTTGCTGCCCTATCCTATAAAAAAAAAAAAAAAAGAATAACATTGTTTTTAGAGTTCTTAAAAAATGTGCAATAAGTAATACTAATGAAACGAACGCATTTCTAGCTTTCTCACATTACATGTAATATTATTTAATATGGAAAGTACATTTATATAAACATACAAACAACAAAGCTTTTTTTTTTTTGTTCCCCTGAGGAAAACGCCCGGCTGTGGCGAGCCGGCGGTTAAGTGGGGCTCTCCTCCCCAGAAGGGGGAGGCCTACCCACTAAAAACCTCAGGGATGGCCTTCTTCAGGCATGTAGGGAGCCCCCGGGAACATCAAGCCACTTCCGGGAACCCCCAGCCTCCGCTCCCCTGCCTAGAGAGGAGCCCTCCTCGGGGGAGGCTGCTACCTCCCCCGGTCTCCTCCACCGACGACGCCCCCCGGCCACGGAAGGGGCGTGGTCCATCCCGGGTCGCCGCAGCAGTCGCGACGTCCTCGCGCCCGTCGGCGACCCGCGGCGGCGCCGCAGCAGTGCTACCGAGCCCGGCGCCGGCGCCGCCTCCTTCGAGCGGGATCGGCCATCCCGACCCCGCTCGGCACAAACAACAAAGCTATTGGCAATTTTGTTTATACACTCATACAAATTAGGATAGTGTACTCAATCATGACGGCACGATTGCAGTGTATTTAGTATGGAGCGTTTTTGAGCAATCCGCAACAGCGCCGCAAATATGGCGCTGTATCTTCGTAAGTAATAATCGGAGACACATCGTTACTTGTACTATATTTCTCATCTGAAAGAGTACTCTTATTATATATAATAAAAAAAAATGTCATCTACCCAATTTATAAAGATATTGTGTGAATTATCTATACTTATAATAAATCTGTAGAGAGGTCAATTCTGTACATGAAATATATTTCCAAAATAACTATCAGGGGGTGATTAGGGATCGATACTGATGCCAAAAACGCAATCTGTAAAATTTTTGACTGTCTATATAACCATTACATAAAAACAAAAACTACTTGATGGATTTTAACGAAACTTTTATACCCCTAAATTGGTTATAATATATTTTTCATCACGCTAAATCAATAGGAGCAGAGCAGTGAAGGGAAATGTTGGGAAAACGGGAAAATTTACTCCATTTTTTAAGCGTCCGTCGCGTGTGCAACCTTAATGGTTAAAGCTACACAGAAATCATGTATGACGGATATCTCCTTGAAATTATATAAAAAATATCCCATGACAACATATATCTATCTTTTATGATTGATTATCTCACAATAACACGTGTAGCTCCCGATAGCTTAGCAGTTCGAAGCTTTCTGATTATATTTGTCTACTCTTACGTTTATAACACTCTCAGTGTTCGCAAATCCGGTCACAGGTAGTCTAAAATATGACGGCAAATTTCCTGTGCAGATGAAGTCTCCGGATCCTAAAACCTATGCGTAGTTATTTCCTTTGTTGTCAACAATATCAACACCTTCTAGAAATAACGACTTAATTATTTAAAGCAATGAAATACTAACTTGACTTTTATGACTTGTACTCCTGCCGACTGACTGAATACTGATCCCAACCAAGTCATATCTAATTATTACACCTTTTAAAATCAAATGTGCAACTGCGTTCCGCCACGGGGCTCACTGTGCTGTCATCTATCCTCGACCAAGTCATCTAATCATTACACCTTTTAAAATCAAATGTGCGACTCTTCCGCCACGTGGCTCACTGTGCTGCCATCTATTGGATAATGTTACAAACAAAAAAGAGTCAGTAGTCAAATCCGCAATCTATCATCATGGCAACTTCAAGCATGTGAAGTAGAATTACATATTTACATTACAATGACTTTCCTAGCGAAAAATTCACAGGCAGTGCATTCGTCTACCTTTACATTGACCGCAAGATCGAGTTCCATCAGTGTCCCCTAACGCCGTTCCGCATTACGCACCAAGGGTCACCGAATGCCCATTGTGCGTTAATGATGAAGGGCGCTAACTATGTGCTAATGGTCGAGGGTCACGCCGATAATTTATGGAGACTTTCTTTCCGACCCAAGCCCTATGGGTCGTGGTTATCAATGAAGTTCTTAATATGCATTAATTTGGATACATTCAAATAGGACTCGACAACGTTCTTGTTCAACATTGCAAGAGAAATGTTTTGTACATGTGACGCAAAAGTATATTACTACTGGAGAGATGGTAGATTTTTTCCTACTCACTTGACTCTAATATTATAGACGCGAAAGTTTGTAAGTATGGCTGTATGTTAGTTACTCTTTCAAGTAAAAATATTGTGTGAATTGTCCAAAATGTAACGATACACTTACTCTCCAGACGAAATTGCAAGCAACAGCTAGTATCTTTATAAATTATATATATCCTATTTCTTATTCTGATGTATAAGCTATATCATTGTAAAGTTTCAGTAAAATCCATTCAGTTACGCGAAAGAGTAACAAACATGCATACTTACAAACTTTCGCATTTATAATAATATTATATATAAGTAGGGATTGTGTGAACTGTCCTTGAACTAAGGATTATGCAAGAGAACAATCCTCAAATTTAAATGGAAGTATAGATATACAATAATAAAAATGAATTAAAACGAACTAAAAGCAACACCTGCCTGCTCAAAATAATTATTAAACTACTTACATAGGAGAAATTCGTATTGGATCGAGTTAAAACTTAGTCGAAACAATAAGAACAATAGACGCTAAAGAACGATAAAGACAGTTAAAGCCCTAACAACAGTCCAGAAGTCTGCAAAGAAACCTAAGACTTAAGCCCGAGGACTAAGTAGCAATAGCAGATGACACTAAAACCTAACCGTATCTGTGCGACGGATAATGAAAAGTTAATGGAGTGTCAGCCTCGACGATAAGCAGGCTTACTTTACAGCCACGCAACAGAATTACATTGGCAGGGGAACATAAAGCGAGATAAAGCTTTAATACGACCGTCTCACTTTTTAGTGTGCCGATAAGATGTCGGCGGACAGATAGCTCCAGTAATAACTCCGCGGCGGGCCGTCGAAATCCCGATTTTATCTTTGATAAATAAACTGAATTATAGCATAACAGCTCGATTATTATTTCGTTAGCAGATACGTATCATTGCCCGATATTTCCTTCGTGTCCTTGTGTTCTCACTTTGTTTAGTTTGGTGACAAATTGTCAAGTGTCTTCTAATCTGGACCATTTGGCAACTAATTGTAAAGTGTCTTCTAATCTGGAGCATATTGCGATAAATTGTAAAGGGGTTTCTTATTTGGACTAATTGGCAATAAATTGTAAAGTGTCCTCTAATCTGCATCATTTGGCGATCAATTGTAAAGTGTCTTCTAATCTGGACCATTTGGCAACTAATTGTAAAGTGTCTTCTACTGGAGCATATTGCGATAAATTGTAAAGGGGCTTCTTATTTTGACTAATTGGCAATAAATTGTAAAGTATCTTCTAATCTGGATCATTTTTTGTTGTTATTTTTAAGGTACCGTATCCCGTACCAGAAAACCTTAACCTTTATAGGATCACATCGTTGACAATTTCTCAAGACCCTTTTTATCGGGACTGCGTTGGGGTATTAAGGTGAAATCCTTTGCCGTTAAAATAATATAACTTCAAAGTCAATGCAATCAAAGAATACAACATTTTATTATTCATGCCACATATTTTGAAGGAAATGAAAATACATAACGAACTCTCTGTGGACCTAGGTTTATGAAATATGACATGAAATATAGCATACACAAGACAAATACACTTTCACATACATCATCATAATTATGCACTTGTGTTCTCTTCCACATAATCGTTTCGTGTCGTCTGTTTTTGTTTGTAATTCCATATTTAATAAATTATTACTTGCTAATGTTACTGTGCCAAACTTTATTATTGGCTACTAGCAGCCCCAGTTGAGTTAGTTTTTAAACAAACATTTGAAAAGTTATAATTTTTGTAAAATGAAGAAAATACGAATATGAAATTATATATATTTTTTATAATATAACCCATATTTACCGGAGATAGTGTAGCTTTCTAACAGTGAAATTTTTTTTCAAATCAGTCAAGTAGTTCCGGAGCCTATTCAACGCAAACAAAGAAACAATCAAATCTTTCCTCTTTATATAGAAGTGTAGATCTGTGTTTTCAATTTAGTTATATATGTACTATTGAGATTCCTTTATGAATAATAAATCATTATGTAGCAGAAGTAATTTAAAAATCCGAGAACCGTAAATTCGTAGTTGCGTTTAATTAATTTTTTTTGGTACTCGCAGAAGAACCAAACCCTGTAGAGTCCATCGTGTTGACCTAGAATCATGAAATTTAATATACATGTAGCATAAGTAACCGTAAATTTTAACGCAGCCGTGAACAACACAGAAAATACGGCTTTGAAACATGCACCAGCGATGCGTGTAGCTCGCCAACGAACAATGAGCGCCTTTATCATGGAGCATTTATATAAGCCTGTCATTACTGTCATCGATCGGTTGACGAGAGGTATGGGAAAGTGCACACTCGCTTGGCGTATTGACAGAAATATGTAGAAGTACCAACTCGTAGTTATATTTAAGTTTGTATACGAAAGAATTATGAATAGAGATCGGATAATCGGATGCATATTTACCTAAAGTTAATTTTTGGCTCACAAATTATGGAAGCGGCTTTTAAAATACATTATGTTAAATAAAAATCCCGGGAAAATACGGGACTGCAAATTTAACGTAGTGATATTGTTTGAAATTACTAAATTAGCACGTGGTATTTATTTTCAAAAGACCGAGACTCCGGGTTCATTTATACAACTATGCATACGTATTTACATGAAGTTTAGTTTCAGTTCCCCGTGCGATTCATGAATGTACGATTTATTACATGAAGAGTGTTATACGAAAGTAGTGAGCTAGTTTGACTAAAACAATAATCAATTAAATAATTGAATAAGAAAACAGAAATGGTGCCCGGGCGTAAGTTTGGTCTATTATATATCTCACTCTGAGTTAACTTCCGATTTAATAATGTTCTACAGTACCGGAATTCCTTGATTTTTATTTATGGAAATAAAATAAAAAGACAGTTCCATACTTTGCCTTAAACTAACTTTAGGTAAATATGCATCCGATTATCCGATCTCTAATTATGAATTAATTGACAGGGAATGATCATGTTGAATCATGATGATCATGAAGAGGAAGACATGTTGCATCGACCCCATATAAAATTGGGGACAAGGCAAGAGATAGAAGAAGATGCTGAATTAATTAAAAGAAGTCAAAAAAATTAAGGGCATTTACGGTTTTTCTTCAGTTACAAACTATATTATTTATTTTTATAATGTCATGTCATGTGAATTATTATTATGGTGTTCCGCTGCGAATATTTTCCTTACAAATTTGTTTCATTTTGTTGTGTTTCATCCATCCTTTCACGTGTTCCACCATCCATCCATCTAAGCATTGCCTTCACGATTTTTGTCAGTTCATCATCTTTCACACTTATCACACTATTTGGCAATTTATCCTTCATTCTCATATATTATTATTGATGTTAAATATTCCTCCAATATTATCTTACTGCCTCAAGATACTGTTTACTCGTCCATTAATCAGAGATGGGAATGTAAGAATAAATCGAATTCACTTCATATTTTAATGGAAATAAGAAAGTGAACGAAATTAAATACTAAATGTCTCTAATCAAAATAATTAGATGAATCACAATCAAAGTTACTGAGTCGCAACATTCTGCAGTTAAACAAGAAGGCATGTGATAAGAACAGAAAATGAGATAAGAAATTTGACTATATACTGTACAGATACTTTTCAAATTACAAATTATGTCATTATATATATAGCGTTTAATGGATATTAAAAAAGTTCGTTTCTGGAGAGGCTACATGATAAAAGTGGCAACTTATAAGATTTTTTTTAAAACAGCATATTTTGATAATCTCAATCAAAATTCATTCGTTGTATTATTAGGTTCAATAACTGATATCTTTATAGTATATTATCCATTAACAGCCGTTTTTTAAGTATGCTTTGTTAAAAATCGGGGCACCCTCGTAGCTGGACTCCCTGATTCAAATAGTAGACGCTGTACTAACAAATTTCAATAGCGAGAGTTACGCCAAGGAGCGTCAAACGCTTTCTGGCTCTATTCAATTGTTGTACGGTGACAGTTTATTTTTTTTAACTCTGTTTATTTGCACGAGCACTGTTCCCGTAACGAGGGTCAACAAGACCACGCATCGGAAATAGGCTTTGTTCTCTTTTTTGTTTCCACGCAGCGCGGACGTGGACGGCATATATGAAATCGCTTGTCCCTTTTCGCACACTCCAAAGAAATTGTTTAGTGCGACACGAGAACTTTTTGCCGGAGCTTTTGGAACTTAATAAATGAACTAGGACTTGCCCATTTGCGCTAAAAGTTTCTTTTCAGCAAGATGGTGGAATCACAATGAAGCAATGCGGAAAAATAGGACGCTCCGAATATTTTCAGTGCTCCAGAAAGTTTGCATGCTCTAGGAGTGTAGATCGTTTCTCAACGAGGGATACTTTATCCTGTAGAACTAGAATAAAACTTTATATATTGATGTCGCTTAAAACTAGACGAAGTTATGAAAACCTTGAATCGATTCCAAGAAACAGAAGGTAGTGATTTGCATCAAGTGTAATAATGAAAGAGCTTAATAAAACTGTTGGATTCAACAAAACAGAGCTATACATTTTTAGTTGGAAAATGGCGAGAGTTCTTCGCTATTTGCTATCCGCTATATACGTTCAATATTCGGACTTAATGACTGTTAAATTAGCTTTTACGTGTACTTACCTATTTATTTAATGCTCAATTCTAAAACTTTCGTCATCCCTAATCAAAATTTTACTTTGACCTCCTTTTGTATTTTTTTATTAGCAGTAAAGTAAAACCATAACGTTATTTTATAGGCTGCTAGTTCTTAATCTCTTCTTGCTTTTTTTGCTTAAATGCTATCTTCATCTTTTTTTTTATGTCTACTCCATAAGTTGAATAGACACCTTCACAACATGAAACTTAAGGACACTGACACATGCAGAGTCTGCGAACAAGGGCGTGAAACACCAATACACCTCTTGTGCTACTGTGAACCGCTGATTCACAAAAGAAACAGACACCTGGGGAAACACATCCTTGACCCAGATGAAATAAAAACAATCCGAACTGGGAACATCCTATCTTTCTTGGTCAGTGCCCAGTTAAGGGAGCTACTGTGCCTACATAGAACCTACATAGGAGGCTGGTCACAATAGATCTTAATAGGTCGCAGTGATGCACATCAGCCCCGACTTACATGAAATAATAATAAATAATGTCTACTCCACGGACTCGTAGTCCGTGCCTTTTTTAAACTGTCCTCGTTTGGATCTACTATATACGTACTGTACGTATAGCGTCATATTATCTTATAATACTATTTCGTGACTTAATATTAACGTGAGTTGCGCAGCACTTACTTATCTAATAACTATCCTAATTTATACCTTCATACAACCATTTAACAATACACTTAATTTTAATACTTTATGCAATAAAATTAATTAATCTAATTATAATAAGCTATCCTAACATAATTAAATTAACCCTGCAATGGTGTCATCTTAAGATCTTTTACTTTCTTTCTATATATAACACAAATTCAAGACAACACATTCGCATCTATGGTTACAGTATTTAAATAAATAAAATCATATTGTTACCAAAAATTTTTATCAAATGTACGTTGTTTTTAGATCCGTACAGTTTTTGTCACATTTCACAATTCACATTATATAAAATTGTCACAAATATATTGACCGGCTAAAGATAGAACATTAATATTTTTAGTACAAATACCTGAGGGATTCTCCAGCCCGTAAACTATAAGTAACACGAATTTCTATTATGTAACAGGAAAATACTCCCAACATTACAATTAACATTAGCTGTCGATCACTGTAGCAACAATCCAGTAAATATAACATTATTAAAGGAGCTCAAATAAATAAATCTTGCCGTTTCAAAATTAGTTACAAGCATAACTTGCTACATCGCAGAACTAAGCTCCCTACATGCCTGAGGAAGGCCATCCCTGAGGTTTTTAGTGGGTAGGCCTCCCCCTTCTGGGGAGGAGAGCCCCACATAACCGCCGGCTCGCCACAGCCGGGGTATGCAATTTAATGCATTTTCCTCAGGGGAACAAAAAAAAAAAAAGGTGACCAAGATTTCAAAATCCTATTGTAACAGTGGCCAAACAATTTAATGGCTAAGATTTAGTATTATTAACCAACTATACATATATATGTGTGTGTGTGTATATGTCTGCTGTGTGGTGCCGAGGTTTTCAAAACATAGCAAGTTGGTACTTCAAATTCATAACTTAGTAAGTCGCTTGAGATGCTAGGGTTTTAAATTTGTATTCTGACATACTAAGTTTAGAATTTGTACTTCAAAGAAATTCTCGTAATCACGGCAAATTGCTTAGACTTGCTAAATTATATCTTAAGAATTACTTGCTAAATTATATCTTGAAAATGGGTGTTTTAAGGTCCACATCGTTTCGGTACTACCTATTAAGTCGAAAAATGCCAATACCGTTTTTTTCAAATTAGGTGTTACTAGGTTTTTAATTTGAGCAGCCGATTTGGCTTAGCACAACGTTTCATATTGACGGCATACACAGTAAGATCCCGTGAAGCAACCACAAAAACTTGTCCACAATTTAATCTCGCGGAACACCAATTGGCGCAGTGGTCCGGCCATCAGCTTCGCTTATCGGGCGTCTGTCCGCTCCGTCACAATGATTAACGATCCAGGAGACAAAGGCCTTGGACCCACAACGCTCGGACAAAAATATATATTACGCACTTGTCTCGGACTATTGTCGCGCCCGGCTTTTGTCGCGTTATCGAGCCATCCTCGGCCCTGACTTACTCCGGGCTCGTTATGAGCTCCGGTGACGTAATCTCTTCAGCTGCAGATTCCCGGAATGTACTTTGAGCTATGACAAAGCCAGAAAAATGAAGCGTCAAGATTACAAGATTACATTACCGTGGATTCCTTTTTTCGTCGGATGAATATCCTTGCTTACCTATTACATTATGTATTTCTATGGATAAGAATAATATGTGTCGCAGTTTTAACGTTTACATCAATTACAATTTACCATTTAAGGAAAAGACATGCTCTTGATTCCTATAAATAAACTTGAAATCATTTCCCTACTAATTTTATAAACGTGAAAGTTTGTATAGATGCATGTTTGTTTTTGTTTTACGTAAAAACTACTAAATAGATTTTAATGAAACTTTAAAATTATATAGCTCATACATCAGAATAACACATAGGGTACAAATTGTAAAAATATATTCTATGCTAATGTTAATTATTTGAAATACTATAACCAAAGTCGCGGGTTCCAGGTAGAATTTAAGTATTTAATATAGATAAGGTTTACACACTTAATACTATAATGATTTGAAATCAATCTAAGAGATAAAATCATCATGCAAATGCATTTTATAAATCATCATCATTTCTTCGCAAGTATATACGTTGCCTCACAATGTTTTCCTTCATCACGAGAGCGATAGATAAATGCACAAATTAAATTCACGTGCGGTGTGCGAATCAAAAATATATAAATGTTCTCTACCAATTACATATCGCCCCTCTCCTGAGGGGCAGTTGCCCTCGCGATTTGCCCATATGGTTCTTATTACATAAGCACAGGCCACACTTAGTCGGCAGGCCACGTGGTCAGACCGCTCTGGCCGCAGTCCGACATAACCTCCGCGACACCTTCCGTTGCGGGAGTATCCTGCCCCCCTAGACAAAATGCCTTTCTATTTGCGTTTTCTATAATAGATAACATAAAAAATGTATGGAACTGACATTTCCAGTAGATACGTCACGTGACTTGATGACGCTGATAGAAAACTCGTAGACAAGATGCTAGCTGTGCTTCTATTCTATCGCTCGTCTGTGTTCTATTTTGACAGTAGAAGAGTTCTATACAAATTCATAGACAAAATGTAGTTTGTGACGTAAAAAATTGATACGGTTCTATTCTATTTCTACTCAACAAAGCGATTGATTGCTGATAGATTGTTTGTTTGTTGTTTTAAAATAGTGTGTTTTTGCCAAATTATTCCTAAAAATGCACAATGGCTTTTGTGGGCAGCTCATACCGAAGAAACGTTGATTCGGCGTAGAAGGATAAACTTTTATATAATCTTGATTGTATAAATATTAATATTATGTCATTTTGAAACAACCGAAAACAAACAAAGCTAATTTGAATTCAATACTGGCACTCGTTTTTGTAATGATTAATCTCATACTTACCTCTAAAAAATGTCTAATTTTCAATTTCAAATCCAAAGTTTGTTTAATTTAGTCCTAATTAATGTAGGTAAATAATTGTGAAGTACGCACGTTTGAAATGTTTTGAAGTTCCTCCTAATGGCATTTTTTCTCTTTAAGCAAAGGGAATTAAGGCGAAACACGGTAAATTATTTTCGATTTCTATTCTATTTTCTACTGTCACGGTAGACACAGCCATTCTATCAGTAGATACACTTTGTCTAGCATTTTTCGATAGAAAACGCTTAGTCTATTATAATAGTAGAAATAGAATAAAAAAGACGCGCATGCTTTTTGTCTACGGCTACTGGGCACGTTTCGTGCTCTTTTTGATGTATGCTGAACCTTCCTCCCTGAGGAAAAAAAACAATTATTATTATAAGGAGACTAGCTTTCTGCCCGCGGCTTCGCCTGCGTGGATTTCGGGAAGGTCTATAGAGGGTTAAGGGTCATAGCTTTTGCCCACGGCTACATATGCGCGGAAATCGGTTTATAGCGCGAAGGTTTTATCGCGCTTTCCAGGGGCTATCCGTTTTTCCGAGATAAAAAATACGATAGCGAACCCCTTTATTGTGCATTCCGTGGGATCTGTCGATTTTTCCGGGATAAAAAGTAGCCTATGTTACTCGGGGATAATGTAGCTTTCCAAAGGTGAAAGAATTTTTGAAATCGGTCCAGTAGTTTCGGAGCCTTTTCATTACAAACAAACAAACATACAAATCTTTCCTCTTTATAATATTAGTATAGATAACCCAAACAGTATTGATAAATCATTTGTAACTTATTTTCATAATTATGACGATCTTTGTAGTCGAGCGGTTAGTACACCGGTTTCAAAGTGTCGCCATCTCTGACGTTCCGTGTTCGACTCCCGGTGAGATGTTTGTGTGATAAATACGAGCACTTATACCTAAATCATGGTTGTGAATATATATTTTTTATCAAAAGTATTTATATATGTATAATATACGTATGTCTGTAACCCTTTTTTTGCGAGGGGAAAATGCTCCTTATGCACCTGGTCACCGCGCTTGCTAGGCGCGGCCGTGTGTGGGGCTCTCCGGTAGAGGACCGGCCTACCCACTAAAAACCCCCCGCTGTCCTTCCAGTCCATATCGGTGCGCTTTCGCGATTCTACCGCCACAAGCCCACGGGCTAGCTCGCCCTATCTGTTACCCTAGCTCCCATAACACAATCCTTACAGAGCTTACTTTGGGCTAGGCCAATTGGTGTGAGTGTCAGAAATATTCATTTAATTTAATAAAGTCCATTACAACAATATTAATTTAGTCAATCGGGAATTTTATTGCTTACTAGCGGCCCGACCCGGCTTCGCACGGGTAGACCTTACTCTTCGCAGCGTATGCGATGAAAGACATTCTAGTCTAATGAAAAAAGAATTATCAAAATCGGTCCAATTCTGTTTGAATTTATTCGTTATATACAAAAATACAAATCTTTCTTATTTATAATACTTTATTACCGTGGGAGAGTCATGCTTCGGCACGAATTGGGCCGCTTCAATCGGATTGATACCACGGCCTCACAGAAAACCGGCGTAAAAAAGCGCTTGCGCTGTGTTTCGTCGAGTGAATGAGGGTACCGGAGGTACACTTAAAATATTTGTCGTATAAAAAGAAAAAATATATATTTGTGTAGATATGAAAGTTAAGTTTTTTACTTAACCGTAGTTCTCGACTCTCTCGAGCATAAACGTAGGATTTAACAAGTCATTATTAACTAAGAAAGTACCTTTAAGAAACCCTTAACATAATATTTCTTAGTACGTTCCAAATCGCGATTCACAGGAGCGTGGTGTGAACAAAAAGGCGCGTACAATTCATTATGTGTGGGCGCTCACGTCTGCTTGAAGTTCTGACGGGCCAAGACAACGAGGTAGCCGTAAGATAAATTATGGTCGCCAGGTGACACGACGCAAACCCACTGTCAGCAATTTGAAAATAGTTTAGCTGTCTCTTGGCACTATAAATAATACCTCCAGAATTGCTGTTACGGTAACTGCTGGCCCACCCTTTATTTTGTAAGTGTTCTTATATATTTAAACCAATAAAGCGTACAGAAAAGTTATTCAAAAGGCAGTGTAAGTGCGTGAAAATTATACAAATACAAATACACACTCACATATATAAATGTACACATATATATATAAACATATACGAGTACATATTATACTTAAATAACGGACTCATAATTGGTTTAGTATTGTTTTATTTTCAAAATCTTTATGTAAATTATCGCATTTATTTTCTTAATAGATAAGAAAAGGTTTTATAGAATTTTGTTGTAAAAGCCTATGCATATTCCCATCCTATTCCCCATAAAAAAGCCTCTCGATTTTTACAAATTTTCCCAAGGTCTATATACAAATTTATTTAAATAAGTCTTTAATATTACGTGAACTGCTCTGTTTTATAATAGAAATATATTCTATATTCGCAACGAATCACCACAATAATAGTCCATATGACATGACACTATGAAAATAACTAAAACAAATCAATGAGTAAATGTATTCTATGAATACAATCCTGCCGTTTCAACATCAGTAAGTTGTCACACTTTTTTACTGAATATGCTGCAAAATTAAGTATATTAGCTATAGTGAGACTATGAGGATCTCATTTAAATTATTAACCAAATGTTATGGCCAAGAATGTTGTATTATCTATATATTTATTAATTTCATTATTTATTTTCACAACTGTATATACCCAACCTTTTTTTACTACATATGCTGCAGAACTAAGTCTATTAACTAAGGCATTAATACTAGGATCTCATTTCAATCGTGAATCTAGTGTTATTCCCAAGAATTTTGTATTCTCTATGAATTCGGCAGTTTTTTTTTTCTCAACTACATCTACAGTCTTAACCTTTTTTAAATACATACGCTAAAGAATTAAGCCTATTGACATCATATTAGTATTAATATTAGGATCCCTTTTACAATCGTAAATCTAGCGTTATGCCCAAGAATTTTGCATCATCTATGGATTCAGCAATTTCGTACAATTTCACAACTGTATCAATAGTCCTAACTTTTTTACTGCTTTACAAGTGTTAAATTCAGTAATCATATAAAATATGTTTCTTATCAGTAAATGAATTAGTCAGTCCATCGTCGAGACCTCTCAATCGCCCTCGAGAAATCTCACTGAAAATACGCTCGAAAAATCACAATGGAATATCTATAATATCTAATAAAACAATTACCGACCCATCAAACCTTTATTATAGAGACAGGAATATCATCCAATTAATTATATGAAATTACATAATACAGACGATCAAGTTCGAGGGCCGCGTCGTGGAGTATGAAAAATGGTATTCTGAGCCTCGTAATACATAATCGAATTGCGAGCGGACCAAGGGGCTTAGTCTCGTTAAATTAATGACCGGGATAATCCCCAGAAGTACCGATCCTACGGCTTCTGAAATTTCGACATCCAAATCTTCCCGCAATAAGTTTCCCAAGTTGCGGATAAATTTGAGCTTCATAATCTGAGATTGGAATTAATTTACGAAGTTCATCTGGTCCGGGCTCCACTGGAATATTGATGCACTGGATTGGAAGTGCAATCGAGCGACCTAACTTTTGGGGACAGTTAGGGGATAAAACTCGCGCAATTTGCCATTAATGGCGGAGTTATCGGGATTCGTAGTTACGGAATTCGGTATATTAAATTATTAGAACAATCCCGAGGATTTTTCGTTGTCTGAATCGCCCATTACATGTAATCAATCATATAGAAAATCCTTAGACTGTATCTGTTAAGATCTACGAGTAAGTATAGCCGTGCAAAAGCCGTGTTCTTCTTTGGAAGGATCGGTCAATGTCAGAACAAGTGTAGAGTAACTATTATAGCTCTTCAGGTCTTTGTATACTTCTATTTTATATTTGTTTGACGTCAATATGTCATACCTCTAAATCATATTTTATTATCATATTAATATGAGGATTGTTACTGCAATCCATCCTAACAATATAAAATTTGGTATTATGTAAAAAATACCTCTTCTTACTCTTTCACTCCTTAACTCACTGGAATACTTTTAAGAGTTCTCAAAAGTACAAATGCAAGTAACAAATTCTTAGAGAAACATAATTTACTAACGAAGAAAAAGATTTTGAAAATACATCAAAATTAACCCAGTTATTTTCTATTTAGTTAAAAGGATTGTTGTTAACTTAGATGATAGGCTACCTTCACCACGTAAATCATAAGGTACTACTATGTCATCATTAACTAATAAAATCATATTATATGTCTGATACACATTTTGAGAATCATGCAAGGCAGACATTCGCTTGATACCCGCGATTTAATCAAGACCTAATCTTTATTAAATTCATATCCAAAGAGGAGAATAGATAGATGAACATGGACACGTTCATCGAAATAGTGATCTAGAACTGCACAAGAAGACGTGAGTCCACAACTCATTAGCGAATCCATATTCCGGGACAGGTCCCGACGCTTCCATAATTATGCGCCTTCTGATCTGACTTAATTGACGGCAAGTTACTTAATTGACTCCTGATAGGCGATCGATTTATTGTATTACATTACAAACATTGAATAATTTGAGCGTACAATACAATTTATATTTGATTATATTTGTGTTTAGCTCGAGTTTCCAGCGGAGTGACTGCGCCTTGGGGTATGATCAATTAATGTCTGTTCACAGAATCGCTTTGCGTTGTTATTAGTTTTTGATGTTGGCTTTGTAAATCATAAATCAATCTAAATTTGATGATTTTACGTTTTATCTATCAAGTTTTATTAATAAATATACTCTAGGGAAGATCTAGATCACTTGGACTAAATAGTTGGTATAATAAAAGTATTAATAAAAGTTGAGGAAGCTAGGGAAGTAGATTTGGGTCGTAGCAAGTGGAAAACTGTGATTTGTAGCCACCCCCATGGGAAATGTACATTCTTAACTGACGTACTTATTGATAACTTTACGATATGTGATACTCTGTCTCTTATTTATGACGCATTTGTATACATACGGGGTAGGCAGAGACCACCTCTCTCCACACGCTACGATCCTGGCACACTTCTCTTGCTTCCTCCACTTTCATGAGCGTCTTCATGCATGCTCATCGGTTGCGAGTACTCTTGACCCGGCATTTCTTTAGGACATCTTCGTTTTGATCGAGATGTGTCCGCCTAGGTCGACCTGCACCGATTCGACCTATCATTCTTATCTTGTGTATCTCTTTCGTCAATCTTCCTTCATTCATTCTTTCAACATGGCCGAACCATCTAAGCATCCCTTTCTCTATCTTTGTCACTACATCTTCAACTACGCCGCATCGCTCCCTTATCACACTGTTCCTGACTTTATCCTTCAGATTCACTCCAATTATACTTCTCAAGCTTCTCATCTCCACAGCATTTGCTTATCAAATATGTCGTTAGTTAAAATCCTATTCATGATGTCTTCATACGTCAAACACTTTCTTAGCTTACATTTCTTACTTGTTTGATCTATACGTTTATCAAAAACGTTTCCACTAAATGTTTTCTCTGTATGTCAAATACGTTTTTAACTAACGTATCTTGAACAGGATCTATACGTATGTTAGATTCGTTCTGAACTAACGCCTCATCATCGTGAGCTATCGGTATATCAAACAAATAGATAGCTGACATCTCTTGATGATGATCTATTCTTATCTTAAATACATTTTTAGCTGACGTCTCTTACTTATGATTTATCAAATACGTTTGTCAGTTTCAATGCTTATTATTTTCTTAGCTGCCGTCTCTTGATCATGGTCTATTTTTATGTTAAATACGTTTTTAGCTAACGTCTCTTACTTATGATCTTAATATAACTTTTATTCATTATCTATTTATTGTAATGTAATAATACTCTTACTCACCAACTAGATTTATAAAGGAAACACAAATAATACAAAATAACAAAGTGACTGATTTAATTATCAACTTTAACACTATAAAGGTATATTTAAAACTTTAACACTATAAATGTATATTTTTTTGCAACAACTAAATTAAAAATTACCAATTAAAATAAATAACTTTATTATGTACTTACAATAAAATAACAAATTTTAATGAGTAGACACAAGGGCAGTTTGGTTCTGGTGCTGTTTGATCAATCTCGGCAAGGATATTTAACAACAATAGTTGATCAGGGTATTGAAATAAACTATTTATTATGGTAATTCTACAATCTAAAAAATAACATGTATTCTAATGCTAAAATTCCCATCCCCCGGTGGTTAGTACTGAATACCTTCCTTGAGACGGGGTCCAGACACTCGATTTTAACTCTTCTTTTAATAGATTGCAGTCTATTCTCCTTAAGGTTTATATAATTCTCTTCAAGGATTTTGTATTTTATATATTTTCCTTACATAAATTTGTAGGGCCGGGTATAACAACCTCCCGGTACCTTTTTTGCCCTGTTATCGGGCTTTCAATATGTAAATATTTTAGTTTATTATTTTTCCTAAGTGCCGGTGGCAACTAGGTTAAATTATGTTGGTTCCAAAAGATATGGATAATTTTTATGGGAAATAAAATACTCCTGAAATTTGTGATCCTGACACACTTTCAGTAACTTATATACGTAGTTATATACCGAAATATGCGTGAGATTTTTACAATAGATCGATTCCCAATTCCCAGATTTCAGATCTCCAAGTCACAGATTAGTATACCATTACAGATTGCTTACCACCGATGAGGCACAGACTATATAGACGATGTATAGTATGTGATGTTGTTATTAAATGGGACTAGGATGGTGTGGAAACTATGTCGATCCGCCACAAATAAAGGAAAGGAAGAATTGATCTTCCTAAATTTAAGTTTAATCCTAAACGATATTTTTTGTAATCGGCAGTGCAAATAATTTGTTGTTAATTAGTATCCGGTATATAATCTGTGGGCAGTTATTAATCTACGACACTGTTTTTAATCTATGAATTCCGGAGTGATGTTTCAGTATTATTAATAAAGAACCTATCTTTGTAGACGACGCTTGGCTAGATTTGGTTGCCTAATTTGCCCATAGATAATGGTGTTAGGATCATGATAAGCGGCCCACACTATAGAACTGTCAATGTCAAAGTAACAATTCGACGTAAACATAACCAATGCAAGATACAATTGTAAATGTGAATTTAATCAACATGAATAAAAAAAAGTGTCTTTAATAGTACTTAAAATCAGTGAAAAAAAAAAAGTGTTACATTATGTTAAATACGTTCTTAGCTGCTTGAATATTTTTCTGTTTATCAAATATGTTCGCTGACGTCTCTTCTCATGGTTTCTCTGTAAGTCTAATTCCACGCGAGTATTGTAAAATAGAAATTAATCACCGAATTTTGAACTTATTTCACCTTCGTAAGTTGAATTAGTATATTAACTTCATAGAAATGGAATTTACTTTCCGATCAATGATATTTCGGAAGTGCTCTTATCTGAAGTAATCAAAGTGAATTATGAGCCCATTATTTAACATGAAAATGTAATTAAAGCTATTCACAGAATGCTCAAGGTAATTAGGGTATTCCACAGAATTTATAAGATTTAATTTTTTAAGGCTACAAGGAAATCTTCAACGCGTCCAATATTATAGGGTTCTTAAAATTACACATTTATCTATATTTACATAATTATCAAATTATGAAATAGAATCAAACCATTTCCTCGATATTCAATACATCATTACACACATTATGATCTCTCTCAGGTAATGCAATTTGAAAGATGAGAGAAGGGATATCCCTTCTCTTATCTCATAAATATTGGCTATTTAAATAAATAAATAAATAATAATTGATTATTTCGCTGTCGTTATGTCGCTTACGCGTATAATATAAAACATACAATAAAACCCTTTATAATTTTTATTTTTTTCCCACGGGGGATGGTAGTGAATCCTTACAAGGGGTGCGATATTGTAGTCGTCTTAATAACCCCCTTTTTTTTTTTTTCCCCTGAGGAAAATGCATTAAATTGCATACCCCGGCTGTGGCGAGCCGGCGGTTATGTGGGGCTCTCCTCCCCAGAAGGGGGAGGCCTACCCACTAAAATCCTCAGGGATGGCCTTCCTCAGGCATGTAGGGAGCCCCCGTGAACATCAAGCTACTTCCGGATCCCCCAGCCTCCGCTCCCCTGCCTAGAGGGGAGGCCTCCTCGGGGGAGGCTACACTACCTCCCACGGTCTCTTCCACCGACGACGCCCCCCGGCCACGAAGGGGCGTGGTCCATCCCGGGTCGCCGTAGCAGTCGCGACTTCCTCGCGCCCGCCGGCGACCCGCGGCGGCCGCCGCAACTGTGCTACCGAGCCCGGCGCCGCCTTCTTCGAGCGAGATCGGCCATCTCCCGACCCCGCTCGGCGGCCGCCTTCTGGAGCATCACTGCTTCACAGAAGGAGGCAACAGCCCTCCAACCTCCCTCGTCCGCCAGCATTGCCGCAATCAATGCCGGCGGAGACAGATCTCGCCCGATCTCTGCGACCAAGAGTCGGCGTTCGGAGGCCCACGCGGGGCACTCCGCCAGCGTGTGCTGGGCCGAGTCGAGGTCGGATACGCAGTGGTGACAATGTGTCGATCCCTCCGTCCTATTCGACGCAGATACTCATCGAAGCAGCCGTGCCGGTGAGTATCTGAGTCAATCGGTAGGTGACCTCCTCCTTCCCGCGGAGCCAAGCTTCGAGGTGCTGAGATCCGTAATTCGATTTAAATCTTTTAAACTACGCAACGGATTTTGATGCTGTTTGCTTTTAATAGATAGAGTGACTGAAGAGGAAGGTTTGTGTGTATAATAACATCCATTAAATAGTGGAGAAATACTGTTATTTTTAAGGTTTCTGATGTGATGTCGCAAATTATTACTTTTTTCCGCTTACATTGCAAACGCAGGCTGAACCCTACGAGACTCATCAAAATAATGTACTAAGTATTAAACATATTGAAAAGGTCTACAGAAAACTTTGCGATGGTATATGTCTATCTCTTATGCATATCCCTCAATAACATTTTTTGTCATTTACTTTTTACGACAAATAATGTCTAATTTTCGAAGCGATTTTAACCAATACAGCATTAACCCTTATCCAATAAGTACCTTAAATACATTGTTGATTTAATATAGATCTATATGGCAGTTTTTCTGTAGTGTATTATTAGTATCATATCAGCATTGCATCCGCGCGAAGCCGGGGCGGGTCGATAGTAATTTCAAAAACTTTGTTTACTTGTCAAATCAAATCAAAATCAAAATAATCTTTATTCAACATAGACCTTTACAGGCACTTATTGACGTCAACAGACAAAACAAAAAAAAAGCTTAAAAAAAAACAAAAACCTTGTCCGTACGTACGAATAAGGAAAAAAAAATATTGACTCGACACCTGTTCGGAAATTGGGAGAGCCTTCTCGAGAAGAACAGGCAAGAAACTCTGAAGGTCTATTTTTTATCTCCTCTTTTCAATGTTAATAATTATAATAATATAATATAAAAAAATACTATATAGTATAAGATACAATCATACCTAATACGATTACAGTCGTATGTATGTTTACATACACATATAAAAAGAAGACAATATTATAAATTATGTTGTTACCAAACATGGCTCTATGAATAGTGGCTGGATTAGCTATGGTGCGAGCAAATTTTTCTTTATTTATTTATTTATTCTTATTAGGGACACACACAGTTATAATAATAAACAAAGACTATAGACTTTATTGTCAAAAACAATGAACGTCCGTACTGTTTTCCCACAAAATACCTTCGCAATTAAATCATGCATAATCTAATGCATAATATTACTGACTTAGATTCCAAGGCTGTATCTAGGTCGGTGGGTTTTTAACTTTCCGACGAGTGAAGCCAGATTATTTGTTTTTAAATGGGTCGTTCAATGCAAATTGGTATCTATGTTTAAGCCGAGGAAAGTTCATTATCATTAAAAAAATCCATTACGATTTTATCGTAATGGATTTTTTTAGATATCGATTTGGTTTCATTGAAGTTAATTTTACCATTGTTTTCTTGTTATGTTGTTTTTGTGTCTGATGTCACTACTGTGGGAAGCAGAATACCAGTGCACTGTTTATACTGAGCTTGCCAGAGTTATGGTATTATGCAGCGGTACATATCATTATTGTATTGTTTTGTTTTGTTATTGTTTTTCGTATCGTTGTGTGGTCCATCCCTAAATGTATTTGACGGCGCATCATTTTGACTCATCTATCCTACTACTCGATAATCGATACCGATAATTTACGATTGAAACAGAGCATCGTATTGCAATGTTACCAACCAACATTACGGACCGACTCTGACGGGACACCGAACACTGGAAGGGCGGCCATCTTGACAAGTTTTAGTTTAACGTTCGCTGTGAATTTTTAATCGGAAATTATCTACTCAATCATTAGTGATTTTGCAAAGTTGATTTTTATAATTAGTTAATACATTTTTGTGATCTTATATTAGAAACGTTATTTTTATTAAATATTGCCTCCTTGCCCGATCTATAGTGATCGCAGTTTAGGAAAATTATGGAGGGTCACCCGAATGCGGGTCAAGTTCCTACATATTTCTTTCTTTCTTTCTTTCATTGTGTTCAATAAGACAGTTAATTTAAATTTTATCGTCTTATTAGCTGGTGCCCGCGACTTCGTCTGCGCTGGACACTTATCGTGATGTTTTGGACAATTCACACAATATATTTATACATTGTGTTATTATGTTATTTTTATGTATAACCTATATAACTGTAAGTTTAATTAAAATCCATTCTTTAACAATATCTTGTTTTTTTTTTATTGTATAGGGCAGCAAACGAGAAAACGGATCATCTGATGGTAAGCGATAACAGCTACCCATAAACAGACGCAACACCAGAGGAGTCACAGATACGTTGCCGGCCTTTTAAATGGGAATGCTCTTTTTTTGAAGGTTTCGATATCGCATCGGTTCGGAAATACTGCAGGCGACAATTCATTCCACAGTTTAGTAGTACGAAGCAGAAAATTCCTAGAAAAACGCACTGTGGTGGACTGCCAAGCGTCGAGATGATGAGGATGAATGTTGTGTCGCGTAGAACGGTGACGGAAACTAGCAGCAGGAATCAATCCGAACAATTCCTCGGAGCACTTCCCGTAATATAAGCGATTCCTATTTACAAGTATTATTGACACAGCTTATCATCTTTTATACGCAAACGGAAAATGTTCTATTTCGGCAAATCGCTAACAGAACGATCGCGCTCGAATAATACGACTAATCGTATTTTTTCCTGCTTCACGGTGATTTTAGATTTAGATTCTATTGTAGTGGATAAAGGCAGGATTGTAAATGTTTAATCGCTCTAACGCCAATAAAAATAAAGTTTATTTCCAAATTGCTAGGGTATTTGGAAATCAAGCCGATAGTTTATTTTCGACCACAATTTCTGTTTAAAACTGTTGTTAGTTCAAACTGCTGACATTTAGGCGTTAAAACTAAGATCTTTATTGGAATGAATATTAATATATTTGTCTGATGAACTGAATTAGAGTACTTTATTTGTCTGAAATATGATACATTACATAAGTCTTATGAGTTTTTATAGAATAATGTGCATTTATCTAATGAAAATAGCTTACAAATTTTATGTATTATCAACACTTATATATTGTAAACTAGCCAGTGCCCGCAACTTCGTATTTTGACTTGCTTATATCGACGGTTAAAAGGAAATAGGGCATAAGCGACATTTTGGTCAAAAATGAGTTATATATAGCCATTGGACTCAATATTTTCTGCGCTTATTTTTTTTTATTTGGACTCAAAATTTTCTGCTCTTATTTTTTTATTATTATTATTTATTACCAAAAAAACAATACATGCATCTTAAATTTCTTACAATTGTACTACTAAAAAACTCTCGGGTTTGTCTGTTAGTACCAACTATGCTTTCGAGTCAACATGAAGCGAGAACAATAATGTTAGAAATCATATATATATTAGTACAATTTTCTTAAGCCTAAATAAAATATATATATATATATAATATATATATATATATATATATATATATATATATATATATATATATATATATATATATATATAACCATATTAGGACTGATTCTTCCAGATAGTAGTTTTTTAATTGGTATTTAATGTTGTTTTTAGTAATTGCATTACATATGGACGTCAACAAATTAATCAAACGTACATGTATATACAACAAATTAATCTTTCGAATGCGCTTACTTCCATGGCTCTACGATGACTTTTTTGGCGTTTATGCCCAAGCAAAAAAAAAACATTTTCATCACTTAGCCAATCATAGTCCACTGCTGGACATAGGCCTCTCCCAATTTGCGCCACAACACCCGGTCCTCCGCCTTCCGCATCCAGTCCATCTGGCGGGGGGGCGTCCTACCTTACGGCTGCCGAGTCGCGGTCATCATTCTAGGACTCGTCTACTCCATCTGCCACTTCAGCGAGCTTATTTTGCGAGCTATGTCGGTTACTCTGGTTAAAAAAAAAACATTTTCATAGTGTTAAAATTAAAAGCTGTGGTTATAAGCGACCAAAACTACTTTAAATAACGTCAAATGACTAAAACTAAGAATACCAGTAACTCTTCCATTTCTATCTGATTTTATAGCTGTTTCACTTTTCAAAATATCTTAATAAATGACGGAAATATGTCAGTGTTTTTAAAAATAAAACTTTAAATGGCTCTCCTGAACATTTCATCTTTTGTCGCTTATCCCCTATTTCCTTTTAACAGTCGATATTATATTAGCGTGGCGTAGAAAGGAATTAATATTTATGACATGGGCAGATAATATTCGAAAAATTAAAAGAAAAGAATCGCGCACTCGATTTGACTTCATTTTATTTGGACAATTCACAAAATATCTTTATGAATTGTAGCCTATGTGTTATTCTGATGTATAAACTATATTTATAAGTTTTGTGTGTGTGTTTTGTGGTTATTTCCTATTTTTGAATTACGTAGGCGACTTCGAAATCACCGCTGACTAAATAGTCAGCGTGACTTTGAGGTCACGGATTCCTAAGCATTCGATTTTTGAAAGCCGATCGCAGAGCTGCCAACATAGATAAAGTACACACATATGTAAGGGTTCGCTTCCACGCAGAATGTAGCCGCTGCCGGTATTAATATATACTTCTATCAAATATATTTGTATATGTATGTTTATCCGTTACCATAAATCCCATAACTAGAGATCGGATAATCGGATGCATATTTACCTAAAGTTAGTTTAAGACAAAGTATGGAAACGGCTTTTTATTGTTTTGTTAAATAAAAATCCCGGGATTGCGGAATTGGATAGCCGGATGTTTATTTACTTACCTAATTTAGTTTTTGACAAAGTATGGAACTGTCTTTTTATTTTATTTCCATAAATAAAAATCACGGAATTCCGGTACTGTAGAACATTTTGGTAAATACGTATGCATAGTTGTATAAATGAACCGGAGTCTCGGTCTTTTGAAAATAAATACCACGTGCTAATTTAGTAATTTTCAAACAGTATCACTACGTTAAATTTGTAGTCCCATATTTTCCCGGGATTTTTATAATGAAATATATTTTAAAAAGCCGCTTCCATAATTTGTGAGCCAAAAATTAACTTTAGGTAAATATGCATCCGATTATCCGATCTATACACAAGCCGTATAGAGCTTACTTTGGGCTAGGCTGATTAGTATAAGTGTAAGAAATATTTGTTTATTCATTTATAATAATGTATTGTAATATAATAGTAAATCAATAAAGAGAGTATGAGAAGGCAGGTGACTTGAATCTTTTCCAAAGCCCAGTTTAAATTACCACCAAAATCGAATTGCAATAGTCCACAAACGATTTGACCTGGAATGACAATAGTTTCTGTGGATCTATCTGGGTATATATAGGGTATATCTATAGTCTTTAGCTGTATAGTGATTCTAATCTAGAAAGAAAGAAAGAAAGAAAGAAAGAAAATCGTTTATTGGTCCTAACAATACATATATAAGCTACACATATACCAATGCTTAAAATTAACCCAATTAGGCTATTGCCTCAGCATATGCCACAGTGACAGATGTGGCACTGTGGCGCTGGTATTCAGGCGACGCCTACAAACAATACAATTCTACAAGGCACATGACATCAAAAACAAACAAAACACGATTCATCGCTAAGCCAATAATGCAGGCACACAAAAAGCAAACACAAAACACAACAATATAGGGTATATGGTAAAAACTTTAAAACAATGAAATAAAAGGAAAGGCAAACAAAACTGTACGAATAAATTCTCTTTACACAAAGTTATTATAAGTCTGTGGTCATTGTGGTAGCTAGCTACAAATAAGATTAATCTGTGATTATGTTTTATATCAAAGTTTTTTTTTTTCTTTAAAATAAAGACATGGCTCAAAGGTCATAGCAGCCAAGCCATAAACTCCAAAAAAAAAACAAAGTTTTTTTCTTAAAATTCATCATCATTAAATTAGCAACCATGTGCAGGATTAATTATAAAATATGATAAAAATAAAATATGAAATACTATAATACGTAACACAGAACAACTAGCCATTGTAATACAAGATATCAAAAATGAAAATCAATCTGTAAGTATATTTTTAAGATTTCTGCAAGTGTAATAAATACATTTTAACAAGCTTATTAAAAGAGTTAATTGTTTTCAGATCACGCATAGGCGGTGGGAGATCATTCCAGCATCGCGAAGCAGCAAATCTAAAGCTTCCACGAAATGCCACCGTTCGATGTTTTGTTATAACAAATACAGTATTCTTGCATCGCCTAGCAACATATAATCTCATGGATTCCACTGGGTCTACTCAGTTGGTACAATCCACGCACGCTATCATTAGTTTCGCTTATATGGCCTCTACGCATTCTATATCCTCGCGCGCGCCTTATAAAGGACCTTATAAGGAGCTGCGTGATATTAAGCGACAATAAATAGAACTTCCCAAGGAAATTGAAAACTTTATGTTACATCGACGGAATAAATTTTAATTTAGTTTACAATACAATCGCATTAGATGTAACCCGATAACAGCGGCTGCGGCCCGTAACGAACAAACAAAAATTACAACTTAATTATTGTTCGAGCCCAAAGTTTCCTATCTTTTAATTCTCGTAATTATGATTTACGTTGTTTACCGAAAAATTTAAATCAACCTTTCCTTGAGAAACACGCAATTAAGTGGATTAGTGTTAAGTGAAAAAAATAAATGTAGAAAGATATATATTTCCGGTGCTAAGACTTTTTGTCGAATTAATCTTAGGGGATTTTAATTTGGAATTTTCAGTGGCAGAAGTTCCACGTTAAGCCGCTACGTGCTAAAATGTATTTTGTGATTTATATTTAAAGGAGGGATTGCAACCTTAATCGGAGAAGGTGGACTCGAAAAAGGTTGAGCTGGAATATCCCAGTTATAATTTATGCGACACGGCTCTGTAAACATGGCGGTCGGGTCATAAATAAACCTCGCGAAGCATACATTAGCAATCCGAATATGTCCCCGGATTGAAATCACCGTCTTACAAACAGGCGACTGTAAGCACCTCACAATATTTCGCGTCGACTGTCGGCGCAAACTTGGTGCTATTTATCGCTCGGCCCACCCCTCCCCCGCCCTCGCCGCCCTCGCCGCCTTCACCGCCGTATCTGCGAGTTTCAAACTGATGTCTCAGTTGATAGGACGCGTCAACAAGTTTTCTTTGAAGTCGGAAATAGTGCCTGCGGCGTCGCACTCTGCCGGTGCCGAATGGCAAGTTAAAGTCACTCAGCTCTATTTCATTTTTATGGGCAGGTGGGATGAGTCGTTGAAGATCATTGACTCGGGTCTACTGAAGCGATTGGGCCAAATGCGACTAGCTCGTTGTAATCATCTCGATGCTTCCTTGATCCTGAAGTTTAATGCGCTTAATTGCTTAAGCAGTTACACAGCTAAATTATGTTACGAGAATAGCTTCCGGTTAAATAAGCCGAGAAGCCGACGTAGATTTAGTGATATCTGTTTCATGATGTTTCGAGGTTAAAATTTAGTTTTGGTTGAAATGCGCTCGCTATTTCGATCAATGAATATGTTATTACATTTAGTTATTTATTTAAATATAGGACTGATCTTTTATTTAATTGAATTATCTTGACTTTTATATTGATTTATAACTAAAGCAACACCATGGCGAGTAATCATAATTGTGCATTAATTTTTTCCCCTATATCAGAAAATTATATTCATATGTGAATGATATAGAAGATAATATTTTAGTTTATATGCAGCACCCAGTATTTGAATATTTTTATGTATTTTTTTCTTATACCTCTGCGTGAATGATGTAAAATCTTCGCAAATTATTGGCAAACACAAAACCTTTGGATTGTAGCATAATACCAGTGCTTTGTGATACTCACATCCTTTTGTCAGTAATTCTAATCACTGATCTATGACCCTTTACACTTCTGCAGCGCACACAACTTCAGTTTGTATTGGGTTATTGTTTTGAGTAAATTTAATTTAATCTTATAAAATATTCCTATTATTGACATACTTATTAGAATAATTAAATCTTTTTTAAATAAAACAGAAGAACCCGGGGCGACTTAAGGTAAACAAAGAATAGGGTGTCAGTTGCCAGAACATATTGACAGTCATTGGGATGGAAAGGTCCTTGAGTTGTAAGCATATGCTGGATCACGAAACATTGATAAATAAGTCAGCCACAATGCGAACTTATTATTCACCGAAGACTACTGGAAGAAGCTAACTCCTAGCAGCACTAAACAAACCTGAAATAATGATAAAGTTATACAATGACGTACCTATTAATTAACCAAAAGTCATATAAGTATTTTTAACATATTTCTAAAATGAACACTGTATTACTTCAGCTAAGTTTGAATTTTAAAAAATGACTATGGATACAGTGACTATATTTATTTCCTTTTTTTTTTTTTTTTTTTGCATGTTTAAATTATCAATAACATCGCCAAACTGTAGACAGTTTGTTGGCGATTAATACGCTCTTATTCTACTTACACTATCTACAATTTACTTACATTTTTCCTTACAATTTTACTATCTACAATTTTTCTAAAAGTATTGCCTTTAATTTCTTTTTAAAAACGTTTATTTTACCACTTTGTTCTATATCTGGCTTTAATTGGTTAAATAATTTGGGTATCAAATATCTGCGCGTTCTCTGACCAAAATAATTATTACTAACAATTTCAATGTATCTTTTCTGAGTTCTTTCTCTAAGGTTTCTTGATATATTTTTTAATATTTTGAAATTGTCAATGCCAAAGTCTTCAACACATATCAAATATATAATTTTTTCCTGAATTGGAAATATTTTTAATTTTTTGAACAATATTTTATAATTTTTGTTACAACTCATTTTAGTTCTTTTATCCACTAAGACATTTTTGATTAATCTAGTTTGTATGTTATCAATTCTGTCGAGGTATGTTTTAAAGGTACGCCCATAAACGCTTAGGCCATAGCTTATTACTGATTCTGCTAAACAGTAATATAAGGTATACAATATTTTTTTACAAACAATATTTTTTAAACTTATTAATTTGGACATGATTGCTCGAAGTTTATTACAAACTATATCTATATGTATACTCCAGCTAAATTTACTATCTATAGTTAACCCTAGATATTTGTATTTATTTACCAATTCAATGCATAAGCATCTACAATTATTTTGTTGCTTATGCAAGCAGTCAAATGTATGTCCTATTATATTTATACTATCACTTGGTTCTTTCATATAAGGTGACTTAATCAACATACATTTTGCTAGTATATAGGTTGCTAGTATTAATAAAAATACACATTCGATCTTTTTGATCATATTCCAAATACAAAACTGATTTCTACTATTTTAAAAGTTACCTCATAAGTTCGAATACACACCTACTTCGTTCACCCAAATGTGAGACGGTATGAAATGGAAATTGTAGTTTTTTTTATTGTTCATTTACATTTCTATGTTTTTGTTATGTGACTTTCTGATGAGTTAGATTCACTGAAGTTTCTAGCCAGTTCGAACAAGTATAAATACGAAGTCCCCCACGCCGCTGAGTGAATCATATCAGAAGTAATCTAGCATCATAAATCGCCGAATCCCAATGACCCAGTAAAGTATAGAACCTTATTTACGGTTCTCTAGCAAGCCTTTGGTGTATTTAAGCGCTTTATTTATTACTCCACTAAGTCCCACTTAAAATTTAGGTGGCGCCATCTTGACCTCGTTTTAATAGACATATAAACCTGCAACAAAACTGCAAAATTACCTTCACCAACATTGTTGTATTATATTTGTAACTTAAAATACATACTATCATTACCGATGTTTATTTCCATCAACAGCGAACCACCATGACGTTAATTATCTCTGTCGGTGTCACTTGATATGTGATATGAAGAAGGTCACAATATAATGCGTATTAATTATGGATTTATTGATAAATTCTGTTCAACATTATCATCACTTCGGCCAGAAGACGACCGCTGCTGTCCATAGGTCCTGCGATGTTAGCGTCTGGTTCTTTCCTGTTGTGCTGTCACTTCGGGACCTTTCTGCACTAATAGCAGTCAGTTCTACGACAATGTATCCTGCTCTCTGTCAGTTAAGGTTCACAATTCTTCAAGCTGTCTCGGTGACTCTGGTTTTTCCGCGGATTTTATCAATTCTGATAGCATTACAGAGAGAAACTCCACCCGTGTCACCGTAAGCTTTTGAGCATCCGACGAGATCTTCGTTACGACAAATCAAACTCCAGAAAATGTAATATATATTATATTATTAGTAAAACATTCCTTATTATCCAACCCAAAAAGCTATCTCTCCGTCACAACTTCTGTCTTGTCAGGAACACCGTTCAAAGTATTTTTCAAACACCATAAAGCACAAAATGCGATCTATAACGGTGTTCCTGTTACAAGCATGGTCTTATCTTTGGATGATTTTGAACACTGTTGACATATTGATAATCATTCTGCTAATAAGAAACATGCAAAAGGTTTTTCATTAGCTCAGACTGAACATTGTTGCCTTCGTATTATTAGTATCCGATACTAGGATTCTTGCTTGAAATATCCACAAACATATTAATTTATGCCGTACTTTAATTTGCCTTTGAATCCCATGCGAATTGAAAAATTACCCGATCTTTATAACAGCTTCTCTATGGTTCCATTAAAACCTGGTACAGCTAAGCGCGACAATACTATAAAGGAAAAGGGTTATAGTTACTGCTAATTTGTATCTGAGATCCGCAGTATATTGCAGTTACGTCTCGGCTTATTTGAAAATACGATTCGAAGTCCGCCCACATTCTCATATCTAATTACTTTTAATAATTTCACCGCTGAAATGCATACCTGCGAAGCGGTCCCCTTTAAATGCACATTTGAATAAGTGGGAGCGCCCAAAGAGTCCAAACTAATTTCCTTCAGAAAATTGCATTCAATTTCAGTTTACCGTATAACGTTCCTTAAACGGTCGACTGAAACTTGTATGAAAAAAGTTAGCGACGGGGACTTAAGAAACAAAGAGCAGGTGAGAGATTGTTGCAAAGTTGATTTATATGCGGACGATGTACGGAATGGAGTGCTCGCTAAAATCGCTCATGAAACAGACAAAGTTGCCGGACAAGCGTCGGATGGCGCGCCCAATAAAGCCAGCTCTAGAATTAGCATTATCTTTACTGCGGAAGGTTTATTAGATTGTTCAGAGCCGGTGATGTATTTTGCAGCGTTCGAAGTCGCACTCAGAATTGGACATTCAAGTAAATTGTGTACATGGAAATTTATTGCTTTCAAACTTTGAATTTCAATGTTTTGTTTTGTTTATATTTGATTAATAATATAATATACTAGCTGGTCTCACAAACGTTATTTTGGCATATACATTTCTCGGGGAATCACTAAAATTACCATTGAAAAATAGGGGGCTGTGGTATTAAAACCACATTATAAAAAAAATGTTTTAAGTGGGCAACCCTTGTCACTTAGGGGTATGAAAAATAGATAGTTGCCGATTTTCGGAATTTTTTGGTAAAATATGGTAATTAACATTGTGACACGAGAATTTTTTATATATAAGATTACAATTTATCATTAAGGACACCCGAAAACTAAAGTATTAGATTTACTATTTTTTCAAAGGGATCACGTTTTTAGTTTTACGTTTTTAACTTTCTTTAACAATAAAAAATACTATTGGCATGCAACAATAACTAGTCTGCTTTTGTGAATAAAAAAAATATTGAACACACCTATAATTTAATGGGATCCTAAGAGAGATATTAAATAAGACACCTCAAAACACGAGTTCGAGTGCTTCAAAATAAATCACCTTAGTCGTTGAAACGAGATACATCAAAGTTAATTAATTTAATGGCGGAGTTCACTCCGCCTACAATCACATAGCGTGGGAAGCATTACAGTTTAACACCATAAAGATATATTCTGTCTTTAGTATCTTTGTCAGCATTAACATGAATTCACATGTATTCTTTGATAATTGATATTTTTCAGGATATGAAATGTATGCCATGAAATTTCTTTTGTTCTCCCTTCCAAGCCGTAGGGCTCTTGTAGCCAAGGGTCAGCTTGCTTTTAATCAGTAGATCATATTAGTCGAGCCACCTCGATCCGTCTGGAGTCCAACATAATCACCGCGACACTTAGTGGCGGTAGTATCCATAAGTAATTTTAGCCTCTCTAAAGAAAAAGAAAATCCTTCATATGGACCTTCCAATAGGGAGATACATGGTATACTGTTATGTTCTATGAATCAAAACATTGTGAGGCAATCTGCATACACCCTCATAAATATTCACAGATATTTATAAAATCTGCTAATTCCCTGGCTTATTGTAGTTGACTAAAGTCTTGTTCAAAGTAGGCTCATGCCATAAAAAAAATATATATTTGTATAAGAGACACTATCAACGTTTTTGGGGCAATTAATAAGATAAAGGAGTAGCAAAACATGGAAACTAATTTTACGTGCCCTTATTATAGCGTTGTGGTGGTCCGCTCTAATGGGCAGGATCTGATATTAAGCATGGCACATAGCCCAAGTTTGCTGTCGTCGAGCAGTACTGGGCGGTGTTTTGACCTGACGCGCCTCTTGCTATGTACTTGTACTAGGAGCTATTCCATTGTAAATGGCCAGCCCCCCTAGACAAAATGCCTTTCTATTAGCGTTTTCTATAATAGATAACATAAAAAATGTATGGAACTGACATTTCCAGTAGATACGTCACGTGACTTGATGACGCTGATAGAAAACTCGCAGACAAGATGCTAACTGTGTTTCTATTCTATCGCTCGTCTGTGTTCTATTTGACAGTAGAAGAGTTCTATACAAATTCATAGACAAAATGTAGTTTGTGACATAAAAAATAAATACGGTTCTATTCTATTTCTACTCAACAAAGCGATAGCTCATATCCAATAGACTGGTGATAGATTGTTTGTTTGTTGTTTTAAAATAGTGTGTTTTGAAGTTCCTCCTAATGGCATTTTTTCTCTTTAAGCAAAGGAACTTAATTATTTTCTATTTCTATTCTATTTTCTACTGTCACGGTAGACACAGCCATTCTATCAGTAGATACACTTTGTCTAGCATTTTCGATAGAAAACGCTTAGTCTATTATAATAGTAGAAATAGAATAGAAAAGACGCGCGTGCTTTTTGTCTAGGGCTACAGGTTCCTTTCACAGTAAGCTTTATAAGGTGGCACAGTCGTTTAAAATAATCGAAAACGCTCGGTGTTTCTCTACATGGTTCAAGTAGATCGCCAACTGAAAAACCATGACTTTTGTTAACGGCTGTTGGGGTGGCATACCCTCAGGTGGATTGTACATTTTATGAAGCAATACTTGGAGTAAGGTACTTGATATTAGCAGCGCAGGAACCATCAGTGTGGGGATCCTTAGACGAATCCTATTTCCAGCATTGGGAGTTACTCGTCTTAAATAATATAGGTTGACGCTTCCTATAAACACGTAACTTTACATAACTCTTACATGTATAATTGAGTAGATGCCATATTTCTCAATTATATATATAATAAGAGTACTCTTAACTGAGAAATATTGTAGAACCAATAGTATACCTGCGCTTATTGCTTTTGAAGATACATCGACATGTTTACGGCGCTGTCAAAAACGCTCCATACTAAGTACACTGCAATCGTGACGTCATATTAGAGTAAACTCGCATAATTTGTATGAGCGTATAAACAAAATTCAAAATAACTTTATTATTTGAATGTTTATACGTATATGTACTGTATAAAAAAATGTTACATTTAATGTGAGAATGCTAGAAATGTGTATGTTTCATTTGAATCAGGCAAAGATTTGCTCATATTTTAGAAATCTAAAAACAATATTAAAATAAAATAGTAGACAGAATATATCAGATAATTACAGTATAAAACGGCCATATGCGCTTGTAGTCATCTGTCTATTTGTTTGCGTCACATATAGTTATTACACTACGTGACGCAAACAAACATTGAATGATGCTTATTACAGTTAAATTTAACTAACATTGATTCGCTTCCTCATTTACATGATTACTACATTCAAATACGAATGACATCTTCAAAGATCAATTTGCAAAATGGTGTGCACAAAGTTGAGTCACGTGGTGATTGACGGCGCGGGTACTCCGCGTAGAATTACTTCCAACATAAATCAGGGTCGGGCGATGCTGGTACGGCTGATATTAGGAAAGTTGCACGACGCAATCTGCCACGCGACTTCACCGGAGCCTACGTTTTCCTAATTACTATAATTTCCAGTTGATACTTTTGTTTTTAGCTTCAATTACTCAACCATTTCATTGTAGCTTGTGGATTTGTACGCTCCTTGGACTTATTTATATCAGAGCTTTGAAGCCGCAAACTAACTACTAGAACTGCGTTTCATTTTTGCGTTATAGTGTATTAGATTTCAGCGTATCGGCTTTTGGTCTTGTTCATAGTTGAGGCAAAAAGTTTTTAAACTTTCATTATCAGTGCTATTGATCATCATCATAATCTCATCTAAAAGAGCCCACTACTGGATATAGGCACTAATTCATGGAGTTCACCACAATAAAACTTTACGGGTTATTTGACACTACAAGTGGGTTATGTTGCCTTGGGTCCCGTTAGATGTAACACTTTACACTCCTTCAAATAGGTTAATTTATTGTAGCGAAAATCGACACCAATTTCCAGTATTGATACTGAAACAATAAAGCTGAGTAGATCATTTTTTAATACATTTAAAAGGCCGGCAACGCGCTTGTGACTCCTCTGGTGTTGCGGGCGTTCATGGGCGGCGGTAATTGCTTACCATCAGGTGATCCGTCTGCTCGTTTGCCCCCAATCACATAAAAAAAAAACACATTCACAGTCCCTCTGATCTGATCTGTTTGATCCCTCAGGGTCACTGTGGGCTGTACGATATCTCTATAACATGGAACTTGGAGATTTAGATAGTTGCTGATCTACATAAAAGAACGTGAAATAACAAAACACCTTATGCGCTTACGAAGACGAAGATATCATTAACGCTGACGACATAACACTCCTAAAAGGACTTAGGACTTACGAAAGAATTATAAACGGAGCTAAAACCGTATAGATCTATCCAGATCGGAGTGAGGAATGAGTTGTATTACATGAAGTCAGTAATTTAAATAGTAATAACGGTACAACTACCTCATGTCATCAACTTGAATGGTGACGAGTGAAAAATTGCGGATGTGAGAAAAATTTCTCGCTGTTGGCTCATTAGCCGAGTCAGACGTGAGGCTCTATTAGTTGAAGTCGTAAAGCGAGTTTATTGCCGCCGATAGAGGGACACAACTTTCTGATTTATACACTGGAGTAATACGGGCTTAATGGCCGCGCGCTCCCCGCAGAAGATGCCACTTGCTCGCTCGAGTAATAGGCTTTTAATAGCGCCCCATAAAGGCTATCCGATTGCCTGCTCAATGAAATTTAGTCAGCTCGATACAGAAACTTGGCGTATAAATTCGAGACTGGAGTAATTTTTGATTAATGTACTGGAGAATCAGTGTCAGGATCTCTTAATTGTCTTTGAGCGAAAACTTATTTAATTATGAATAGGAATTAGATCACAATTTACATGTTGTCTTTCAGCAGACATTGGTATAATGATTTTAATTAAATAAAAATTAGAAATAAATTTATATTTTGTAAAATCAAAAAATATATCTGATATCATGCCAAATTGCAGAGCAGTTAGTGGAAACAAAAATAAGACAGTCATTGTATGACTAAATAAGAAATAAATAAATATCCAGATATATTTATTTAATAATAATAAGTACAAAAACACGTTACAGTCAATTAAAACAAAAATAATCTATCCCGAAACTTAAAAACTAGGTTGAAACCCAATATACATATATAGCATTCTACTAATTATATAATTAACGTGCAGCAAATATAAAACTGTCAAGTTGATATGTTGAAATTACAAAACCTAATTTGGGAATAACAAGGATAAAAAAAAAACAAAACATAGATAAAATAAATAGAAGAAACATGCATTAAATAAGATAAAGAGCTCACCGCAGTTCACCAACGAGAGATATTATTAACTATCGAATTCGTGAAAGACCGCTAAAAATAACTGTCATTTTTTGAAATTCGGTCCGTAATGCAATACAAGTGTGTGTTCGAAAATGGAACACTACGTGTGAGAGTCATTAAACAGTTGACTGCGGACAGCTTAGTTTCAATCGTTACTATTTCCTCCGAAGCTGAAACAAATATCCTCAATATTCTAATTGCTCATATAATTTTGAAACTTCAAACTGGTACTCTCCGCAAGTTTGACAGTTTCGCTACAAGTTTTCGACGTACCATCGTACGGACTGGTTTTACTTCGACGAAATGTACGAGCGTGTTATTGCAACATTATCTGAGTGGTGTTGCCAGGTGCAGATCTATAACTAATATTAATTTACTTAATTAAATACAACTACCGATTTTCATGTAATTCATAACACTTCTGTCTGATGGCATGGGAATAAGGAAACTTGTATTGATTCTTACATTTGTGCAGATATTGACAACTTTACAGATTTAGCAGCAAGTGCCAAGATAGGATTTTTAATTTAGACCTTTTTTTATAGGATAGGGCAGCAAACGAGCAAACGGATCACCCGCTCCTCTATTCACAACTTTCGGGCCACGGATTCTATTCGGAAAGTAACGTTCCGTCTCGCTTTAATATGTGGCAAAAGTAAGTGACAGGTATAGAGATTCCGTGATTCGAGTATTTTCCGACAGTTGTGAATAGCGGTGCTGATGGTAAGCGATAACCGTCGCCCATGGACACCTGCAACCAGAGAAGTCACAGATTTTTTTTTTCCTCAGGAGAGGAGGCTGAGAATCCATCATGGATACCAACGCAACAGGCAAGCAGGGATGCGTTGATTATGTCGGACTCCTGGTACTGTCGAGACGGCTCGACTACACAAACCTACCGACTAAACTCAGCCTAGCCTTTGGTCCTATTGACCCTACTGGCTTTATTGACGAGAGGGCCGCACCTCAGGAGAGGCACGGTTAGCGCTACCCCATGGTGAGGGTATATGCGCTAGAAGAAGGCACGAATCTCCAAAGTGGGACCGGCCAGTATTGATAAGAACCTAATCATGGCTAAGCAGAAGGCTGCCGTTTAGGGGTTGACAAGGGGGAGCGACGGCTCAGACGCCGCCGCTTGCAGGTCTAGAAGTTCCTGCGTGAGTTGGTTAGGGGGGTCGCTAAGGACATGTCGCGGTCTACGTATCCTCTGCCGGTATTGACTAGTGTTGCTTTGAGACTGGCTCACAGTTGGTGGTGTTGACGGGTGAAGTCACAGATGCGTTGCCGGCCTTTTAAAATGGAATAAGAGGGGAAAGGGGGTGTTGGGCCTCCGGTACCCTCACTCACTCGGCAAAACACAGCGCAAGCGCTATTTTACGCCGGTTTTCTGTGCGGCCGTGATATCACTCCGGTCGAGCCGGAAAAAGGCCTACACTATTACAATTACTTATGTAGTTGCGCTGATAGTATGACTACAAATATAGTTCACGTATGATAATAATCAGAAGGATTACAAGAAATAATGATAACTACACAGATAACAAGCGTTCATAATAAAACACAGCACAGTATAGACGTATAATCACAATAGATAGAAATACAATTAGATAAAACAAAAAGAACGAAGCGTAAATTTATAATTTATCATTAATAATATGTAAAGCGCCGAGACATACGGGCTCGCGTAGTGCATAAGATCTCGACTGGCTAGGTGAGCACGGGCGGGCTAACACTGCAATAAGTGCCGCCGTAGCATCCGATAATTTATTCGGATGGCTTTAATGTTTATTTATTTTTAAATGTATATTTTATGTATTTGTAGAAATAAAAATTGTTGATCATTTAGCTTTAGTTTTATGTAATGTTTGTTTTTGTTTGATCAGGTTATTATTATTGTTACGTAATTATGTTATACATGTATTATTATGATAGCTTACATTAATTAAATATCAAAGACCTGTCTTGTTTATATCTCAATTTCAGCAAAGTTTAAAAAATCCGTTTTACGTAAAGTTCAACCTACGATATTTTCCACGTTGCAAAGTTGAGTTTGTTCCATGCCACCAGAGCGCGGGCGATCCCCGAAAGGATTGTATTTGAACAACTCGCTTCAACAAAACATCGAAAATAAACAGAATCAAAGCTTTACCTTCACGTCATACCTTTTCTGTTTATATTTGTTCTGTTTCAGAAATCAATTATTTCAGGAAGTTTTAACTGCTCGTTGGAAATTTTGAAATGAAAACTAAACTGTTTGCTTAACTTTAAGATTATAAATTAAGAGTATATATTATGCACACTGAAATTTTATATAGACATTAGGCATAAATGATATTGTGGACAGTTTCTTTAGAGGATCAATTTCTTTCTCTTAAAACGTCACGGTTTTATTATTTGCATTGATAAATTTAACACTGTATTTACTTGTTATTTTAACTTTATCTTAAACTAGTAAATTATTTAGAAATACATGTTATGTAGAATTACAATCAAAAGCTATATAAAGCTCGCTTCGTCATGTAATGAAATTCTGAAATCGGAAAAATATTCAGGTGCAGATTCGTTCTTTGTTATCGGCTTGAAAATTCAGGACACAAAATCTGCTTACATATCGAGAAAAATTTTAGAGGCTGTATTTCTTTCTTACCGAATATAAAATGGAATTGCACGCTGTGAACCGACAGTTAATATACATTCGTAACGCCGAGGAAATGCGGTCGATGCGTCCCTCAATACCGGGATAGGGGAAAGGTTGACATAGTTTCGGGTTCACAACTGCCCCTCACCCAAAATTTATTGACAGTCTATAACAGATTATAAAAAAGGGTCCACCCGTGATGGTGATTTATGTTGACGATGTTGTTGTATAAACTTTATATTTTCCATGCCATTTAATATGTTGCCAGCTGGACTTAGAAAGTTAAGTTGTTGATTTGACTATTGATAAAAGCTTTCATTTATTACTATGTGCTCTGGTTTATATTTGTGACATTTGATTTTATACTCAAAATGGTATATGTATATATAAAAAGTATCGCAAGAAAAATAAGTGACTCCGCCGGGATTTGCTTTCGCGGTTTCAACAAGCCTATACTTGTAAAATTTGTGAACATTGAACATTCAACTTCATTGTTAATGCTGGGTTGGAAAAGCTGCACGCAATGCTTAATTATATGCATGAAGCATTAAAAAGAATGAGAATTAATGAAAATGTTACCAAAACAGAAGTGGGTAGTAAATATGAGTATAGCATCGCAAAAAGAGAGAATTTTTATACAAGGATGGATATAATATCAATGCTTCAATTGATTACTACAGTTTTATTTTTTTGTATTCAATCAATTTTGAAAGCGTGTTTTGTTAAACTATAATTTATTATATCCAACGTTCACTATTTTTCTGTAGTATATTTAATATCGGCATTGCTCCTTACATGCAGCTCTGCCATATGTATAAACATTAAGTTAAGACACTCGAATCCACGAAAATATCAGTTGATATTCAAGCACAAACTCGTAAAAAAAATTGAGGTAATAAAGAACGAAACATCCGCAGTATAAGAAACAAAGGCGCTAAGTATCAGCAGCGACCGGATGGGAATAATATCAAATTACTGTTTAGAAGCTGCACGATGCCGGAACGGCCGCCAGTCACGAAAGACCAGCCTATACTTAGTTACACCAGACACTTAAAAAAAGGTTACATTCTTCAAATACGCTTTTTGGCAATGGGTGTTGGAATGAGATCTTTCTTAGATCAAGGTTCAAAATAAGTCCTCCTATTATTTTTATTAAGTTTATTGCTGATGTAAGTAGCAAATTCTATAAGGCTGCGGGAGTTATAAGGCCCTAGCTGAAAATCAACGCTGTAGCTAGCTGGAGAATGTCGAGCTAGAAGCCTATCGAACACAACACATCGATTTACATGAAATCAAAAATCAAAATCAACTTTATTCAAATATAATTTTATAGAAAGCTCTTTTGAATCGTCAATTTTTTTTCTTACCAAGGTGTACTTTTTAGCTAATAAGAAGAATGGGCGCAAGAAACTTATCAGTTTTATCAAAAGTAATAACAACATTTACAATAAATTATGTCGTTACCATACAACGAAACACTTTGTTGAATGTTAAACAAATATTAACACTTTAGAATGTTACTTACTCATTAGGGTTTTTTTAACATGTACCTTGAACATATGTATGTGTATATTTATTCCTGTCAATTGTTTTTAATTTTCATCAAATATATATTATATGTATGTGCGTTTATCTCTATAAATCTAGTTCTTTCATTCATTCATATTATCAGACTAAAGTACCAAGCCTTTTAATTAGTGTTGCCCAAATACAAGAACAGGACGAGACTTAGCAAGTATTGGTCTTGCGCCAATACACCAGGGGGGCAATCGCACTAACAAATCGCAGCTGAAACGAAACCAAATCGTTCCACTCAACCAATCCGAGAGCTAGAATATCACGTCAACGAACAGATGACGTGATATTGTGGCGTTCGATTGGTTAAGCCGAACGGTTCGGTTGCGTTTCGCTTGCGATTTATTAGTGCGATCGCCCCTCTGGTCTTGGTCTTGGTCTTGCAGCAAGAGTTTTGGTCTTAGTCTTGCAGCAAGAGTCTTGCAAGTCTTGCAATTATCTATTAGACTATTACCATTTATTAAAGTTTACTTTATATCCTAGAAAAACGTATTAGAATTGGAACATTGTGAGCTTGAATTAACATAGCCATAGTAAAGACCAATCAAATTAATTAATTTTATGACATCTTCTACCTATCATTACCAATTATCTAATCACAATACTACTTGCGTGATCAGTATAATGTATTCGTTTATATAGTATAATGCATTCTAAGCACTGTGAAACTTATTTATTCTTTGGAACACCTGTACTCTTAAAATTCGAAAATCAAACTTCGTGTCGTAGGTACTGTCTCGCTCGCTTATATATTAAATAGTATTAGCGTGAGTGGGACGGCATGACACGAAATTAGAATTTTACATAAGTATACCTAGGCCTTGTGGCGGCAATCAAATAGTGTCAAATGTTGTAATTTCGGCGCGGCGGCAACGATTTGTATGTGATTTCAATAGAAGCCGCCCGCGCGTGTATCAACACCATGTACTTCCGAAAAGCGGCAAATTTCTTTGAGAAAACAGTACAAACCCTTTGATGCCGCATTATTAAAGTGGTTAAAACAAAACTATGCATGCACTCTGTTTGATTTTAATGGATATTGTTTTATTCGCTATGTATGTTTATGGTATTAGTCGTAAAGCGCATAGGTCCAGTTTTCCATATTCTTTGATATAGTTTTTTGCGTCTCATAGAATTCCTAAGCGTACTTTTACACCGAACTATTATACCTAACTACTCCGTGAAATAGCGTGAAGTCCTAGCTGCAAGACGCAAGAGTCTTGCCGGATTAGTTTTGTTCTTGCTCAAGTCTTGCACGGTCAGTCTTGGTCTTGGTCTTGCTAAAAATACACGGTCTTGTTCTTGGTCTTGGTCTTGCAAAAATGCAAGAACAAGACCAAGACTGAATTTGGGCAACACTACTTTTAATACTGTTCAACTACATGTTGTAACTGGATTAAACGCTGAGATTATTTCTGAATTACATTTGTCACAAAACAATCTATCTGTGTTATAATAAAAATTAATAAATGGTTTTCAATTTGTGAGTAAAATGTTCTGCGTCTTTTTACTACGAACCGCTTTTCTTTAATTATTTGTTTTTTTTTTAACTGGCTCCTCAGTTAAATTACGGATGAAGTTAAGTAGGATTGAAATGGATACTGAAATAATGTTTAAATTTTCATAACAAACCCTAACTTTTATCTTAGCAGTTTGTAAACAATAATAAGCACGAATCGATTGATTTAGAAAGCACTCTGGAACATCTCACAATAGAAATAAATTATAACTTATTTGAGAACATAATAAAGCTTTTAATATTGATACAATAGTACAGGCTAATAGCTAGGCAAGCTTTGAAGCTCTAGTACTAATCCAATTGAAAAGTAACTTTGTTCCATCAGTTCAGAATATCCAATTTCCTATAAATAGAATTAATTAAATCGACCTGCGAATGTTTAGCATTTAAGATAGATCCTTTAGTATAATATTTTAAAAATATTATATTTCGTATTATACTTACATCAGACATTATCTATATTTATAATAAATCTGTGGAGAGGTCAATTCTGCACGTGAAATATATTTCCAAAATAACTATCAGGAGACCTATTTTTGAATTACGAATGCGACTTCGAAATCACCGATGTGACTAATAATCACCGATTTTTAATAATTCTTATTTTTGAATATCACTGATGTGACTACTTTAGTCACAGGTGTGATTTCATTACGAGTCCCTCACCCACTCGTATTCAAGTCATACTTGTGGAAATGTTATCTGTGTTTTGTTTGATTTTTCAGTCTATAATATATATGCTACATTCATATATACATGTATGTATATATTATAGGTACATAAAGGTTTTATTACATATATATATATATAACCTTTATATACCTATAATATATACATAGATATATATGATAGTAGCATATATGATATATATATTATATATATATATTAATAACCGCAATGGTTAGCCGGCAATAACCGGCAGCGATTACGTTCATATATACATATATATAACCTTTATATACCTATTATATATACATACATATATATATGAATGTAGCATATATTATATATATAATAACCATAATGGTTAAGTCGACAATAATCGGCAGCGGCTACATTCTGCGTGGAACCGAACTCTAATATTTATGTGTGTACTTTATCTATGTTGGCAGCTCTGCGATCGACTTTCAAAAATTGGATGTTAAGGAATCCGTGACCTCAAAGTCACCACTGACTATTTAGTCAGCGGTGATTTCGAAATCGCATTCGTAATTCAAAAATAGGTCTCCAGGGGGTGATTAGGGATCGATACTGATGCCAAAAATGCAGTCAGTAAAAATTTTGTCCCTCTGTTTATATAACCGTTATAGAAACAAAAACTACTCCACGGATTTTAATGAAACTTAGTACAATTATCCATACTATTATTATAAATGGGAAAGTGTGTCTGTCTATTTGTCCGTCTTTCACGGCAACACGGAGCGACGAATTGACGTGATTTTTTACGTGGAGGTAGTTGAAGGGATGAAGAGTAACATAGGCTACTTTTTATCCCGGAAAAATCGAAGATCCCACGGGATGCACAATAAAGGCTTCGCTCAAAAACTACTGCACATGCTGTTTCAATAGATAGAGTGATTCTTGAGCAAGGTTTTGGGGTATTTTTTATCTTGGAAAAACGGATAGTCCCACGTGAAGCGCTATAAACCTTCGCGCCAAAAACCGACTTCCGCGCATATGTAGCCGTGGGCAAAAGCTATGGACCCTTAACCTTCTATAGGCCCAATCCCATATCCACGCGGGCGAAGCCGCAGGCAGAAAGTTAGTTTTTCATACTCCTGAGCTGACTATAATATATTTTTAGCACATTTTCTTCTAAGATCTGGCGAGAGATCTATATAATACGGCAAATAGTCCACCTCAACTCCACATGTTATAGCCATTTTAGCCATTTGGTCGACCTGTTCATTTCCAATCAAACCAATATGGGACGGAATCCACTGTATTTTTATATTGACTTAGGGTATTCATTATTGTGTAATTTTTACATTTGTTTAAATGGAGTTAGGCACTTTTAGAGTCTGTACAAATAACACAGAATTTACAATTCAGGGACACAACGTAGGATAGGACTTAAGCAAAAATAATAAAGTTAATATACATATTTGGTAATTAGTATTTACTAAAACACAACTAGTAAAAGAGCAACTGAATCTAAAAATTACTTTAATGATTCGAAAGCTTTTGCACAAAACACTTACACCACTAATGAGTATTTGAGTAGTATGAGAAATTTCATAGTTGTCACCTGCACAAAATAATCCGTGCATGAAAATGTAACGCTGGGCTTAAAAGCGGCGGGTTGGCAAAAAGTGCTATGTCACCTTATATAATGTACAAATGCAACTTTGGATTTGCGACGGCGTGAAAACTTAATAAGCGTTTCCAAAAAACAAAGAGTCAGGACGCGTTTGTGATGCAGTGTATGGACAGAAGTAGGTTATCTTAGACCGTCGTACAATAATGAAACTTATGAAACTGTCTTATTGTATCGATATATATTTTTCAACACACTTCCTCATAAAGTGGCTCTAATCCCATGGCAATTAGGCACATAATGACACCTATAATCAAACTGTGACTTTTTCATTACTATTATTCACGAGTGAGTAATTGTTTTTTTTTAATATTATTGGTTGAGTTACGCTTACATTTGCGCTAAAAAGCTATCCGCAAAAAGCCCAAAAAAAAGAAACCTCATTTTTTAGTCTATGGCCGATGCGCGCGCATTGGAAAACTAATTATTTTTTCCCGCCATTACGAAATTTAATAGTCTATGGCCGATGCGCGCGCATAGGAAAACTGATTAATTTTTCCCGCCATTACGAAACATTTTTCACAACTCGTCTTGTTTTCTCTTTTGAAGTTATTTAGTTAGTTATTAATTAAGATGTCTGCAAATACAATTTATGAAGAAAATGGTTTTTTATTTAAGTATTATTTTATTTAGAAGTGTGTTGAAAAACGTTGTATGATACACGTGTGTATTGATGATTACCGTCCTCGGCTCCTTAAGACCTCAATGCGCCTCAGCGGTAATCACCAACATTACACACTTGTACCATAATGTACTATTATTGTAAATAACATATTACCTATAGTAATGAAAATAATTCAATGTGGGGTCAAAGTGTGAAGTCAAGCCGAACATTTTAGTTCATCACTATTATACAAATTAATTTTTATGAACCCCCGCTTGCGATTGTGAACCTCCATTTTATGTCACGTCCTTCGAGTCTGCCGTAAACCTCTGGGGGTCTAACTGGATCACTAACTTGTGAATTACTGGAATAAACTAACAACTTACTAACCTTTTTTATAATATAAACGATTTTACCCTCGTAAACTATATTAATAGCTTTTAACTTTTTTTCTTATTTATCATATTAATCAATTCATATCGATTTGGCTACTTTTTAATCTTCATATCAAATCAAAATCAAAAAATTATTCTTCATTAATAATAGAATTTTACAATCACTTTTCCGTGAACCAGCAGGAAAATCAACAAGAGCAATTTTTTTTCTCCCTGTATTTTTATAGAGTCATTAATCAAAAACTAGCCTCAGATAAATAGTCAGAAACCAACTTCCTTTTCAAGTTTAAGCAAATTCACATTATATCTATGAAGACTTACTATAGTCACAATATTTGGCAACATAGCTATTGACTTTTTTAAAATAGATATGTTTGCAAACACGGTTTGCTTGCTTAAATTATACTATGCCGGCGGGGAGTGCACACTCGAAGCATTCGCGCCGCGAGCCGACGCGCTACATTGTTACCGTTCTCTTACAAGTCTCTCGGATTCTGTTGCTTTATTGCACTTCTACATTGCTCCAATTTAAAATGTGTAGAGACAGTACGTAGAGCGTAGGAGAGACCTAATCATGTGATATTATCAGCCAACTTTTTGTTTTAAATGAAAAGAATGTGATAGCTTTCTTCTTAAGATTATATTAAGCCAAGGTAACTGAAATTAGCTATTCACAGGTCTCGCCCTCGCGATTTGCCTATATGGTTCTTAGAACTTAGGCACAGGCTGACTTTAGTCAGCAGTTCACGTGGTCAGACCGCTCTGACCGCGTGGAGTTCAACATAACCTTCGTGACACTTGCCGTTGCGGTAGCATCCTGTGCACATTTCGTGCTCCTTGGGATGGATTCTCAGCCTTCCTCTCCTGAGGAAAAAAACTACTAATAGGAGTTCAAACTTTATCTCCATATATTTTTTACACGCTTTTTACACGCTTTTTATTGACTTACTCTGTCCGTTTGTTTGTTTGTCATGATCAAATCTTGTAATCGATTTTTCGACCACTTCTACTGCTCCAATCGAGCTCAAATTTTTTTTACATGTGTATTCTAGATGACAATACAATATTCAATCATAAAAATACATAATTATGTTGTAATAAATTAAAAACTTTTTAATATGAGAATTGGTTCAATGAAGCAAACAGATAGTGTTAATGAAAGCACGGTTACAATTTATATTAGGTTAGTAAAAGCACGGTTGTGTGTTGTAATGGTTTGGGCACGCGTCAATAGATGGCGGTGATTGTGTTCTGCATCTCGGTGGCATCGTAATTGTTGTCTCTATATAAATAGGGCTTTGAAATAGTTTGAAATTGTCCGGACTGTCGCGACTGTTGCCTACGGAGGTCGTACTCCCCTCACACTGCAGCCGTAAGAGTACCTCCGACAGCCGCCCCGTCTCGTGTTTGCTCTCGACGTTCGACGCCTGCGACCTGTGGTGCATTCCCTTGAGTGGCGCAAGCCATTCGGGAGTGTATCTGCGGGAAGTGGCCGTCGATTTCCGAGGCAACCGAGACCGCGAATCGCCTTATTATTCGCCACCCGCTTCTTGGTTGTAGGCATCCAATGCCTCCCAAGAAGCGCCAACGCAAGCCGAAGCAGCAGGCAGCCATGCCCGCTACGCCTGCTCCGAAGATGCCTACTCGCCGACGCACGGCGACAAGACGTAGCCAAGACATCCCGACGGACGAAGAGAGAAGCGCGGCGTCAACGCCATCGCCATCTCCTTCGACGTCAAGATACCACCAAACAACGGAAGACCAGAAAATTCCACCGCTACCCTCACCGAGAAAAAATGTGGGCGAACTACCCACATTTTCTTCAACTTCAAGATTGCCGACATCCTTCGCCGACAAGGCGAAGACTTTGGCCGACAGCCAAATAACAAGAATACCCTCACTACGAGATAAACAGATACTGCCCTGGTACAATACCAACCCGGAAGACTACCCGATGCCAACGATCACCATGATCCCGGGGCCTGGCGAGGTGGCGCTCTGCAGATCGCTGGAAAGGAAAATGGGCAAAGCGATCCCAGCCCACGTCACCAGAGGAGGAACGCGAGTTCACTTCAACCCCGCATCTGAGGCCGAGTACTATTTAATATGGGACCACCTCATCGAGCACAACGCCGAGATAATCAGACCGGAAAACCACCAGACGGCCCTACACAGAAGATCGCTGCAAACTCAGTCGACGTCGGCGCCCTACGCCTCGTCGACTCCGACACCTTTACAGTCGGCGACGACGTCCCGCGACGCCACGCCGCAACGATCACCGACTCCAAGCATGTCGGCGAACACGCCCCGCAGCTGCTCGCCGGCCCGCTCATTAACCCCAAGCCTGTCGGCGAACACGCCTCGCAGCGGCTCGCCGAGACAGACACCAGATGCCTCGCCCGCACGTTCCTGGACGCGCCCAAGCACGCCCGAACAAATGCTGACACCAAGGATGTCGGCGAACCCGTCTCGCGACGCTTCGCCGACACAACCCAAGACGCCAAGTACACCAGCGATGATGTCCCCGTCCCCCGACGTCTCGCAACCAAGAATACTGGCTCCCTCCCCGAAGCCGACAACACCGACACCCGCCGAACAAAAGGCAAACAACGGGACAACTAAAGAAAGGACGAAGTTCCCGCCAATCGTCGTCGAGAGACTCCTCGATTGGCCGCTACACTTCAAGGAGCTACAGGCGCGACTAGGCCACCCAGTCAGCGCCCAGGCCTATAAGAAGGGGATTAGGTTCCTTCCCAAATCCGGGAGGGAACACGAAACCATCCAGGACTACCTACTGGAGGCGGAGCTACAACAACCACTGTCCTGGTTTACGTACTCCCCCAACCACGAGCGAAGCCTGAAGCTAGCCTTTAAAGGCCTTCCCGATACCACCACGCCGGAACACCTCTCCGAAGACTTGACGCACAAGGGCTTCTCCCCCGAGTGGGTCAAAAGTATAGAGACGACGCACGGCCGACAGAAGAAGATTTTCTTTGTCCGGCTGGCCAGGAAACCCGGAATATTCAAGATCTACTACCTAGAAGAGGTACTGGGGATGACGGGAGTCACAGTGGAAGCATGGAGGGGCAAGAAAGGCCCCGCCCAGTGCCACCGCTGCCAGGGCTTCCGTCATACCTCAGTTAATTGCCACCGGCCCTTCGCCTGCGTCCGCTGCGGCGGACCCCATGCTGCCAGGGACTGCAGAAGACCGCTCTCCGACCCCCCGACGTGTGCCAACTGTGGTGGGCCACACACTGCCAATAACCTGGCTAGGTGCCCGGTCTACCATAGGGAGGCACGAAACCGGCGTGCGACCACCACTGCCCACACCGTGCAGAGGACCACGCCCGCACCAGCCACCATACAAATGGGTGAGACCACCACTGCCCACACCGCGCAGAGGACCACGCCCACACCAGCCGCCACACAAATGGTCGACGACAGCGAGCCAACGGCACAGAACTCACTAATGGCCGCTGCTAACAACCAGACCACAAGAAGGCCCGTGCCCAGCCCACGTGTGCGGAGGCACAGTGAAAACGACACCACAAAAAGGCAAAAAAGAAGAAAGCACAAAAAAGCCTCAAGACAACCAGTGCCACAGAAAGACGCCACACACTCAGCTTCAGCCACCGCGCAGCTGCAGAGGTCGCAGAACACACAAGAATTGTGTGACAACAGAAATGCCGCCAAATCACTACGCGAAAGCGATAGTGAAACAACAAAGAGATACCAGAACGTCAGTGAAAGGGGAAGCGCCACCGGAAACGAAAGTGAAAGGGAAGGCCTTGACCCCGAACACGAACGCTGCCATAGAAACAAAAATGATACCGCCGCCGCTGCTAGAAGCGAGAGCGAATGGCCCAGCGACTGTCATCGCGAGTGCGCGAGCATACTGCAGGCCACAGTACAGCATCTCAGAACGGATATCAGCCCGATATTCGCCTTGCTGAGATGCTTCACCCAGTTGAGCAATATTTTCATATTGCCACTATTGACACCGCAGGCTTAACACTATGTGTAGCCGCCCCAAGGACGCGTCCGTAGTAACGGACGGCGCGTGATATCACTGCGGTGGGCAAATGCCCAGATCAGTTTCCCCGTCACACTGATTGTGGGACGAGATGAACATTGCAAGTTGAAATTTTCCATATCTCTGTATTTGTTTTACACTGATCGTGGATCCGTGGTGAAGAACGGATCTTCAAGGAATAGGGTGTGTGTGTTTGTGTAAGCAAAATAAAGTTGTGAACAACATCACCCGCGGTTTTAATCTGTCCATATCGGACAGATCCAGCCTCCTTCGACCAATCGGGGGAGGCGCACTACGTGCTGTGCGACAGAAGATTCAACAGATAGAATTTGATATAATGCATATGTTTAATTCTAATACTACATTTTCTGAACAATTATGTACATTTCTTTATGTTATAATAATCACGAGACTAAAAAGTAGTAAATAAAAAAAAAAATAAAAAAAACTTTTTAAAAAACACGCTTTTTACGCAAAGACTAAAAAACGTTTGAAAAAACTTTTGTTTGTTATAAAGACTAAAAAACATTTGATCTAAAAAGTAGTAAATAAAAAAAAATTTAAAAAAACTTTTTAAAAAACACGCTTTTATTAAAAAGACTAAAAACCGATCTAAAAACTTGAAAATAAAAATAAAGTCACGCTTTTAGAAAATTTGGGTACATATCAAGAAAAATTTCTGATGACAAAAAGAAATGTAACTCAAAAATTTGTCTATAAAATTTAGCAAATTAGTCCAAGTACTCAATGACTATAAAAGCGTGGGGTGTAAATGTTTAATTTTGAACACCCCACGCTTTTATAGTCATTGAGTTCTTGGACTAATTTGCTAAATTTTATAGACAAATTTTTGAGTTACATTTCTTTTTGTCATCAGAAATTTTTCTTGATATGTACCCAAATTTTCTAAAAGCGTGACTTTATTTTTATTTTCAAGTTTTTAGATCGGTTTTTAGTCTTTTTAATAAAAGCGTGTTTTTTTAAAAAGTTTTTTAATTTTTTTTATTTACTACTTTTTAGATCAAATGTTTTTTAGTCTTTATAACAAACAAAAGTTTTTTCAAACGTTTTTTAGTCTTTGCGTAAAAAGCGTGTTTTTTAAAAAGTTTTTTTTATTTTTTTTTTTATTTACTACTTTTTTTATATTCATTTTGCTTCAGTTCCAGCGAGACACGAGCGTTGGTAGTGCTGCAGACGCGGCGCTAGTTTTCTAATAGGAAGTTCGCGGTCTGCCTGACCAAATACCTGTGTATTTTGTATTTGGAATTTCATATTTACAATGAAGAATACGTCCAACTTATATTTACATTGAGGATATGTTGTACAGTCTTAAAAATGTACATATGTGTACACGCACTCGAAAATTATTATTCAAAAATTGTAACTTAATTGCTCGAATCGCTTAAGATTCTCAAGGTGTTCCAAGAGTTTCCAATTCCACATCACGAAAATCAAAACTTTTTTCATCAATCAATACATAGTACAAAACAAAGTCGCTTTCGCTGTATGTCCGTATGTATGCTTAGATCTTTACAACTACGCAACGGATTTTGACGCGGTTTTTTTAAATAGATAGAGTGATTCTTAAGGAAGGTTTGTATGTATAATAAATGCATAATATAGTAGAGAAACACTGATAAATTTAAACGCTGGCTGAACCCTACGAGATAGACCAAAATAATGTACTACAGTATTGTACAACTTACAAAAATCCACAAAAAAGTCCGCGATGGTATATGTCTATCTCTTAGGGATAACCCACCATAACCATTTTTTCACTGCACCCGTGCGAAGCCGGGGCGGGTCGCTAGTAGATAATAAAAAAAAACACAGTCTGGATCGAAACATTACTTGTAATGTCAGAACCAAGGCTTAAATAACTTTTATATAAATAGGAATGCTCCCAACTTAGTTTATCTTAACCAATTAAAAGAATTTAATATAAATTTTAAAATTTTGAAGCAATCTATATTTTTTTGATATTTAGGAATATTCAGTCTCTAACTACATCAGTCCCTTAGGCATATTCTTTTAGAGTTAAGTTTATGTACAGAATTTAAGCTGAACAAGTTTTGAACCGAGCTTACCTTGCTAGTGTAGAGAGGTATTACATAAGAAACTACTGAAGCATCATAACTTGTAAGCTCTGAAAAAGCTGTGTCTGCGCGTTCATAAATTTGTCACGTTTTGTAGATGCGCGTCTCGGGGATCAAGCAAACTTCATTATAAGTGTTAAGTTCGCACGATAAGTGTGAAGTTTGCAAGCAAAAGAAAAACATCAGCGAAACATCTCTCTGCGAGGCGCTAGACTGGGGGCTTACTCTTTCGAACAATGAATGACATTTCGATGACGTACATCGTCATACATTACTGCTTGCTGACGAGCGAGTGGAACTAATATAATTAAATTAGCAACGTTAACATCAAGATTATACAATATTGTAAGAAGATCCACGCTATTATTAAGAGAATGACATAACTTTTACAAAATACTAGACTTAGAAAACAATGTCAAACTAATCTGTGGTCTTTGAATAACAGATTAAAGTGTTTAATGCATTTAACTCGATTTTCATTGGATCGAATTCCCTTTTGATCAATTTTCTCGAATTTCTTTCTACTTTTTTTTAATACAAATCTTGTTGAATAACAAAAAATCAAAACTGTTCTTATTGTTCCTCGCTCAAATATCATTTTTGTATGCTGCTGAAAAATTTTGTACCTTATTGAAATGCTGTCACCGCCGATGATAGAACTTTAATCCAATGACTTCTGAACATCAACTTGATTTCTCCGAGCGTCTGGAGATTCAGTTTTTAGAGGTTAACAATAGAAGAAAGTAGAATCCAACGATCCCAAATTCACGACTTTTTATTCACGTTATATTTTTACCTCGCCATGATACTAGTATGTGTAATGGAACGCTCTGAAGATATATGGTCTGGAACACTAAAAACAACGTTTATAGAGTTATAAAAAACACCACGCCGCGCCGTCGCATTATAGACGCTGTATAACCGCATGGCCGCTTTATAATTGCTTATTATGCGATAAGATTTAATGCCAATTAGCTATTTATTTCGGCCGGATTATAGTGAAGGCGTGATAGCGAACAATATATCAACTGATGAGGTTGAAGTTGCTAGTTGCATCGGGTGTTAGGGTTCATATAACCTCACTGAAGTTAAATTCTCTTCCATGACTAGATTAGAGTAAATTCACCCTTCCAGCATATAGGTATATGGTTGAGAACACCATCATTTAAATGTTATATCAAAAATCAAAATCAAAATAATATTTATTCAACATAGACCTTTACAGGCACTTATTGACGTCAACAAACAAAACAAAAAAAAAAAGCTTAAGTAATAAAAAAAAAAACAAAAACCTTGTCCGTACGTACGAATAAGGAAAAAAAAAAAGAAAAAATATATTGACTCGACACCTGTTCGGAAATTGGGAGAGCCTTCTCGAGAAGAACAGGCAAGAAACTCTGAAGGTCTATTTTTTAACTCCTCTTTTCAATTTTAATAATTATAATAATATAATACAAAATTAAGATACAGTCATACCTAATACGATTACAGTCGTATATATGTTTACATAGACATAAAAATAATACAATATTATAAATAATGTAGTTACCAAACATGGCTCTATGAATAGTGTCCCTATTCCCAAATAGTGTGATCATTTAGATAGTCACTATATAATAGCCTTTACTCTTCTTAAATGCAATAGCTCGTGAAGCAATCTTACAGCGCAGTCGTCAGACACAGACTAAATGGCAACAAAAAATAAATATCTTTCCTCTTGAGCGGTAAGTAGAGCAACTGATTGGATGGATTGATTGCCGATGGAGCGGGTTCTTGTCAACGCAACGCCGAAGCGACGACGAGATTTTTTGCTGCCAAGAACCGACATAAATATTTAGGCGTCACATTAGGGTTTTTCAGGGTGTAATTAGATCACCTTAGGGTAACATCCTTAATTACAATATAATTAACAGAGACAAACTCGTTAATCATAATTAAATTATAATTTTAATTTAACTTTAATATATTAATTTAAAACTGTATAACACGGCATTCCTAATATAGGCATGTTTTCAAATAATATTTTTATTTGTTGTATTTCCTGTTGACTTCATGAATTATCCAATTGAATTCATTTTCCAAATTGACGACTCTGTATCTATTTAATACAGGGAAAAAAATCAGCCCTTGCTGAGTTTCTTGCCGGTTCTTCTCAGTACAAGGTCTCCCGCCGTAGATTTGCGAACCGATGGCGTAGCTTTTCGACTTTCACAAGTGCTTGTAACAGCCTAGACTGAATAAATGGTTTTGAAATTGAATTTGAATTTGAATCCCTATTAATAATATAAACGCGAAAATTTGTATGGATGGAAGTTTCACGTAAAAACTACTAAATGGATTTTAATGAAACTTACAATAGTGTAACTTTTACAGCACAATAGGCATATACAACCAATAGTATAGGCATATACAACCCATATACAATTTATCAATCAATACATAGTATAAAACAAAGTCGCTGTATGTCCGTATGTATGTTTAGATCTTTAAAACTACGCAACGGATTTTGACGCGGTTTTTTTTAATAGATAGAGTGATTCTTAAGGAAGGTTTGTATGTATAATAAATGCATAATATAGTAGAGAAACACTGATAAATTTAAAGGTTTCTAATGTGATGTCGTAAATAAGCACGTTTTTTTGCGCTTATGTTGCAAACGCTGGCTGAACCCTACGAGATAGACCGAAATAATGTACTACAGTATTGTACAACTTACAAAAAAGTCCGCGATGGTATATGTCTATCTCTTAGGGATAACCCACCATAACCATTTTTTCACTGCACCCGTGCGAAGCCGGTGCGGGTCGCTAGTTATAAATATATACGCTACGCTATTAGAAGCTCTCGACTACCTCGAAAGTGGGAGTTATAATGACGAAATATTGTAGAAGGAGGCAAGGTACATTTGGAGTTAGAATTGCAAGAAGCCTAATAAATTTTATCTATTGAAATATTTATTTATATATTACCAAATATAATATATAAAATAGGAGCTGTTTTAGAAAACATAAAAGCTCATCTTAATGACAATAATACAAAAGTTGCACATATATTTTTTTTATTCAATTATATTATACTAGCTGACCCGCGCCCACTTCGTTGGGCATAATATTAATAATCCCCGAAGCGAGCACGAACGCGAACCGAATTAAACAGAAGCCTTCGCGCGCCGTCCGCTGCCATTTTTTTTCTCCGATTCACTTTGCAAAACGGACTACCTCGTAAAAGCCTTTTTATATTTCGGTTTTCCTTTTTTTATATAACCTATGACACTTTTGCCAGGGTTTAGGTAATGGACATAATGAGACTCAAGTTATAGTCTGATATCGTCTATTATGATTTCCATTATAATAACTCACTTATTTAACTAAAACTAAGGCTTATATACTAATATGGTACGTGCGTATTTCTAGCTTACTCAGCATCCTTGAGATGATTATCTCAAGGAATATTTAGTCTCAATACGTGCACGTTCTCATGATGTCTCATGTTCAATGTTGGCTTTCTATTGGTGAAAGAATTTTCAAAATCGGTCCAGCAGATCCCGAGATTACCCCTTACAATTTAACAAATATACAAACACAAACTTTACTTCTTTATAATATTAGTATAGATTTGGCAAGAGAAGCAGAGGTAGACCAGTGGAAAGATGGCTTGACGAAGTGACTGAAATAGCGGGAAATAACTGGAAGGAAAAGGCAAATGATAGAAGCATGTGGAGAAAAATGGAGGAGGCCTTTACTCTGTAGAGAGGTCCTTAGTAATAAAAGTAAAATAATATTATAATATTTATAACTTCAAACTAATGATCATAATTAAATTCAAGATTAGTTCTAATGTAATATTATATCTGCATGCAATATGAATATAGAATTAATTTATTGTAATTAAATGTAAACTTGACTTTGTCATTATAAACATGTTACAAATTTTAATGACGTAATGTAATCAAAATTTTAATTGTATTATAATTATTATTTTTTTGAATGGATATCATGCGAATAATTGTAGTGTATTTATTGTGTTTTATTAAGGATTAAATAAGCCTTTATTATTATTATTATTATATTATATTTGACGGAGGTGATAATTGGTTCAGGTTCTCTCTTGACTCCAGAGTCATTGCGTCAGGCTAACAAGTCGTTTGTACTCACAGAAGAAGTGATGCCAATGCTCGTGTAACATGCCAACACGATTCGTTCAGTCGCTCATTTGACTCTCATTTTCAATCATGTGACGTCCCGGTGTTGACTCAGTTTCGGTACAATGACCATCAAATTTTATCCTATTAACTATCGCTAATATAAAACGTCGACATATTAATATTATATATGTATATATATACACATATTACTTTGATTTTTTAACTGAGATCTGTTATTTTAATAGAAACAGAACGTACTAATGATGACAAGGGCAGGTTGATTTATTTTTAGATATATTTTTAGGTTAGATTTTCTTTAAACTCTCTTTATGTGTAATTATAGACCTAAAAGTTGAGTTCTTTTGTATAAGACTTTTATTGATTAGGCAGATTCTGCTTTTATCGCCTAGAGGTCGCGTATGGACTGAAGCCCTACTTAGGTTGCTCTGAAGCCCCAAGGTCACCTTAGGGCGTTTCAGAGCAAGTATATATAATTAAAATAAAGCTATACCTATATAATATATAAATAGAAATATTCGTCGAAGAACTGCGCTCTTTAGCCGACTTGTATGTTATTATCTAACGAACAATATTTGTATTCTTTCTAAAAGATATTGTGAAATCGCTGTAAACAAACAAGTGTTGCCAGAACCTTCGTTTAGCTCATAAAGATTTCGCAGATTCAACAAAGACGATCCAGTTTAGAGAAAGAATGAAAGCAAATATTACTGATCGACGAACACGTGCAGTAGATAGAGGTTGTTATTTTTTATCGAGCACAAGGCAAAGGACAACGCAACGTACAGTCTTTGTTTACATACACGTCAACTTGAATCAAGTGAAAGAGTGTTGTATATTACACCTATTTTTACAAGAGATGTGAGAATGAGTGAGACATTAAAGGAAGAATTATGGCAAGTGCGAGATAGAGGCTTGTTGGTCTCTACGCATTATGTATGGGAGTAAATGCTGGTTGTGGCAAACGACGAACAAGGCTCTCCCAATTTCCGAATTAGTGTTGAGAAATTTTAATACTTTATCATATGTCATCGAAATAAGTTCAGCCATTTTGAAATGAAATCGCAATAAACACAATTACTTTGTCATTGATAATATTAATGCAAACTTTTTATATAACAAAATCGCGGTAGACTTAAATTCTTTGAGGTCTACTACTAAGCCATCTCTATGATTTAATGTTTTTATTATCTATGCATAAGTCCGTGATCGTTTGTTAATAGGTGAGCTACTTTCAGCTCAAAGTGAAACATGAGTTTTATTCAGACCTAGTTCAGAAAACAACAATGTGCACTTAACACGAGCTTAATTTTAAAATTAAACTGCGAATAACATTAGTTTGAAAACAGATTGCGTGCTGTATTAATTCGAGTACAAACAACGTCGTGTTAGTGAAAACATTGTCGTTTTATTTTAAACTGTATGTCTTTGTGGTAACATTGACATTTCATTGGAGGAACTGCATTGGCCTCAAATAAGTAAAGAAAAATTCTCTATATTAATCTTCCGTGCGTACTTTTCGATGGTAGCAATTGGTACAGATAGAAATATTACAGTCAAAAGCGCCTGATAAGCTTAAATCCTAATGTACCTAATGTAGATGACAGGAAAGTTTAAAATTAGTCAGTAATATACGTTCTTAGTTTTTTTTTTTTTTGGTACTAAAATATGGATAAAGTACTCCATCGACTCCAAATTTTCGATAGTATTGTTCTCCTTGACGAGCTGATCACGAATATACGTTTTAGAAAAAGTTAACGACAAAAATCACCGCTAGGGGGCTCTGAAGTTTTGGGGAAAAAATCTGGTTTATTTTGTTTCTATATAATACTAGCGAACCCGACAGACTTCGTCCTGTCAAAAAGATTTGTACAGTGGCAGTTTTTTGTCCCTAATTATTTTATAGATAATGTCGCATAGCCAACCAAATTGCAAAAAAAGTCTAAATGACCTATTACATTTTGTGGCTATTCAATTTTGGAACGTGACATTAAATCCTCCAACGATGTATTCTGTGCTCCAACGCACGCACGCACACTGTTTTGATAGATATGATTGAATTTCAACTATATGCAGCGTTAATAAAGCGCAAATTGACTCTTTGATGTTAGGAACATACCTTCATTGCTTAAACAACAATGAGTGCTTGCAATATGAACTTTATACAATAACAATAAAGCTCAATTCGACTGTACGTTTTAGTTAGAAAACGTTTGCATGGGAAAATAAAAGGGCTGTTTTTAGGGTATTTCCGATAATTATTCGAATTTTCCTCATTGTAAAAACCCTCCTTGAACTTCAACGAACATTAACAAAATAGAATTGGCCAAATTGGTCCAGGCGTTGTTGAGTTATGAGCTTACCAACACATTTTGCGATTCATTTTTATATATAAGATATAGTTTAATTTGTTTCTATATAATCTAGATTATTTTGCTCTTTTTAGTGCATTTAATAAAAGCTTGTATTTAAAAAAAATAGTTTTAATTTTTTTCATTAGTAAATTACATTATTTATGCAATCTGTAATTTTTTTGTCTGTCTCTATAACCGTTATAGAAACAAAAATTACTCGACGCATTTTAACGAAACTTGTTACAATTATTTATTAAGCTTTCTAACAACAAATATATTTGTCTACTCTAACGTTTATAACACTCTCAGTTATTAAAAATGCTACCTAAAATTACAATTCCACGCGAACGAAGTCGTGGCACAGCTAGTTGTACTATCGGGGTCTCTCGCGCCTTACCACTTTTTAGAAATATTCGTGTGCAAGCGGCTCGCACCGGGCACGACTACGCGATCCGTAGCTATCCCTGATTGGTTACGTATTTTACTACGATTTACTACGACCATTCATTATACCAAAAGAGATTTCAAACAAACGATTTTGAAATCTCTTTTGTAATACCCTTTCCATAGAGATATTTTTTTTAATATCGCTCGCTTATCGCTATCTCGCTTGCATGTTTCCACGCGAGCACAATTGTTGAATGAACGGAAGGCGTGGCTTGTGCCTTAGCATCGTGCAGTGTGCAAGCGACTAACGCTCTAGGACTGGTAAGGCGCCAGTGTCCCCGATAGTACATATCAATCAATACATAGTATAAAACAAAGTCGCTTTCGCTGTATGTCCGTATGTATGCTTAGATCTTTAAAACTACGCAACGGATTTTGACGCGGTTTTTTTAATAGATAGAGTGATTCTTAAGGAAGGTTTGTATGTATAATAAATGCATAATATAGTAGAGAAACACTGATAAATTTAAAGGTTTCTAATGTGATGTCGTAAATAAGCACGTTTTTTGCGCTTATATTGCAAACGCTGGCTGAACCCTACGAGATAGACCAAAATAATGTACTACAGTATTGTACAACTTACAAAAATCCACAAAAAAGTCCGCGATGGTATATGTCTATCTCTTAGGGATAACCCACCATAACCATTTTTTCACTGCACCCGTGCGAAGCCGGGGCGGGTCGCTAGTAACTAATAAGTTTCTACTATTCTACTATTCCCCAACAAATATACTAAATAATATATATAACGAGAACTTTACTTAGATAAATTATAAACTTAATTGCAGGTATTCCGCTGTGAAACTGCCATCATTTTCAAATACCTATAGATTTTTAGAAGAAGTTAGTTTTTTATTCCTAAATTATCTAATTCGCCAAACACCCATAATTATGGATACATAAAATTACAATAAAACTGTTCCTTAATTCTTTAATACAGTTACGGATAATCGTTCAGTTTGCTGAGTCTAGATAGCTACGCCGTTCTCGTCCTTATTTTAATCTGAATATTACCCTTTTTACAGCAAATAAAGAATTCGATTTTTATTTGTATACTTTTTATCGATGTGTGTGTATGGTTTACTCTTGATGGCTTATATCGTTTCAAAGAAAAAAAAAATTCTAAGGCATATGCTCAAATCAAGGCTAAACATATAGTTTTAGCTCGATGTATTATTAATAAAGATCGGATAATCGGATGCATATTTACCTAAAGTTAGTTTAAGACAAAGTATGGAAACGGCTTTTTATTGTTTTGTTAAATAAAAATCCCGGGATTGCGGAATTGGATAGCCGGATGTTTATTTATTTACCTAATTTAGTTTTTGACAAAGTATGGAACTGTCTTTTTATTTTATTTCCATAAATAAAAATCCCGGAATTCCGGTACTGTAGAACATTTTGGTAATGCAAAACTAGTCGGTAATATGAGCTTAAAAACGACGTTACATGAAGGTTAGTTTCAGTTCCCGTATGCATAGTTGTATAAATGAACCCGGAGTCTCGGTCTTTTGAAAATAAATACCACGTGCAAATTTAGTAATTTTCACTACTATCACTATGTTAAATTTGCAGTCCCGTAATTTCCTGAGATTTTTATTTAATGAAATATATTTTAAAAAGCCGCTTCCGTAATTTGTGAGCCAAAAATTAACTTTAGGTAAATATGCATCCGATTATCCGATCTCTAATTATTAATTATCTTTGAAAAATAAATTCATGTTTTGACCAAATATAGATTCGTAGAACTGAAAAACCCGAGAATCCTGTCAACAGTCCGTCCTATCAACGGCTACAAAGGCTTTTATATTAAACATGTATTAAACATATTAATATTAGGGTGAAAAGTTGCACGCCCCTGACCTTTGTTTAGCGTTAGTTAAGTAAAGGAGAACCTGATGGATTAACTACTTAGCAGCGTGAGGCCCGAATGAGGCTCATAAATTGTCCGAATATTTTATGTGGTTCGTAGTGTACCGCCCGAGAGTTTAGTGCCGACTATTTTTATTGCTTAATGTACATTTTGTGTATTAGGTTTTTGATATGAATAAATGTTGCCAAGCTTTTGAGTAGGTAGAAGCTTTTCTTATGGGATATATTGACTTCCCACTTGATGCAAAGTGGCTATATACGCCAATACTTTACTATTACTATTTACCTTATTATAAATTTGAATCAATTATTATGAATTATGAAGGCACGTGGTGGTGCCGATCGTGAAAAGTAAGACTGGTGATATAAGCGATGCGAACAACTATAGACCCATCTCTTTGGCTACAATTCTATCTAAGGTGCTAGACAGTTTGCTTAATACAGTGATGAATGGCTGTCTTAAGATACACGATAATCAATTCGGTTTCAAATCGGGACTCTCCACTGAGTCAGCTATTCTGTGTTTGAAGCAGACTGTTAAGTACTATACTGACCGCAAAACACCAGTCTATGCTTGTTTCCTCGACCTAACGAAAGCATTTGATCTGGTTTCATATGATATCCTATGGAATAAACTTAGCGACACATCACTGCCAACCGAATGCATTCGTTTACTTAAATATTGGTACGGAAACCAGGTCAATGTAGTTCGATGGTCGGGGGCGCTGTCTGAACCATACAGGTTGGAGTGTGGGGTGAGGCAAGGGGGGTTGACCTCATCAACGCTCTTCAACCTTTATGTAAACACACTCATCAAGAGGCTGAGTAGAACGCATGTCGGTTGCCACGTTGGTGGAGTTTGTGTAAACAACATTAGCTATGCGGACGACATGGTTCTGCTTAGCGCCTCGGTCTGTGGTTTGTCTAAGCTGCTCAGCATTTGTGAAGAGTATGCTCTAAGCCATGGCCTGCTCTATAACACTAAGAAAACTGAGTGTGTGGTCTTTCGGACCAGGGGTAAATGTCCAGAGAGCATACCTAGCATCAAGCTAAATAATATACCGTTAAAAAGGGTTTACTCCCTCAAATACCTTGGCCATCTGGTAACCTCTGATCTGAAGGACGATACAGATATAGAGCGGGAACGTAGAGCGTTGTCTGTTAGAGCGAACATGATAGCTCGCAGGTTTGCTCGATGCTCGGTTGAGGTGAAAAACACTCTTTTCAGAGCGTATTGCACCTCTTTTTATACGAGCGCCTTGTGGGCTAACTATACTCAAAAGCAGTACAGCGCTCTACGTATACAATATAACAATGCCTACAGGGTGTTGTTGGGGCTGCCTCGGTACTGCGGTGCGTCGGGAATGTTCACCGAGTCACGGATTGACTGCTTTTATGCGACGATGCGGAAACGGTGTGCGTCCCTGGTGCGTAGGGTCCGCGCCAGCTCCAACACCATACTGAGCATGATGGCTGAGAGGTTCGACTGTCACTACATCAACCATTGTGGTATGCTTAATGTAGTGACAGTAACGAGAAAATAAATTATAAATATATATTAAAAAAAATAAAATAAAAATATGATGATCTTGTGATTGAAATAAATAAATTATTATTATTATTATTATTATTAAAAATACTGTGCTTGGGCTTCATTTTAATAACTCAATAGTTACGTTACCAAATATTTTAGTTAATTAAATAACACAATGAAACTACAGTTTTTATAGATTTAATGTGAACTTGTAAAAGATGTCGGATCAGACTATTTATCTGAGGCTAGCTTCTAATCAGCGAATCAATGGCGTAGCATTTTTGACGTGCATAAGTAAATGTAAAAGTTCCTATGAAATCTGTGAATTCCAAAAAGCCATTGTACGTTACCAAAATGTGACATAAGATGTCACAGTACCCAGTATATTCACTGCTTATCTTTCACACTAAGGCCATAGAAATAGACAGAGAGTACTGTTACAAATTGCGTGTATATTCTTTACTCTGTATCTTTGTTTGTATTCAAAATTATGATCTCTGCTTATGTTGTGAAAATTGGTTTTTGCCTGTGCACTTCGTTTCGCCTTCTTCCCATACATATTTATTGACAGAACACAGTCAACAAAGTCGCCCTCCACTAGGGTGTGTGTCCACTTACAAACATAGAACCTCACATACATACGTACGCGTATGCCTAGAACTAATTAAACTAAACTAGAACAAATTTGTGCAATTGAAACAAAATATAGTCCAGTGTGAGAAGTGCACTCGTAACCCGCGGTGAAGTCGATAATCGAATTAATTTTTTTTTTTTTTATTGCTAAAGTTGACAAACAAGCAGGCTGCCCACCTGATGGTAAGTGGTAACAGTCGCCTATAGTACATGTGGTTCCCACGAGATTCGCAGCAAATCTGCAAACCTCATAAGAACCACAGTGTACGTTGCCAACTTGTGACATAAGATGTAAAGTCACAGTACCCAGTAATTTCACTGCCTATCTTACCCTTCACGCCGGAACACAGCAAAGCGAACCCTGCTGTTTGGCGGCGGAAATAGGTAAGACGGAGGTACCCATGCAGACGACCCTGGTACAGAGTCTACCTCTAGAAATAACAACACATTCCCCTGATTATTTCTTCTTCATCACACTACTTTGACCAACCATGAACATACCCTACATATGATTGATAAGGCATCAGAAAACGACTTTGAATTCACATGCACATATCCTTTCTTCTTGTCCTGGTAGTTGGCAGGAGCGAACCTCCAACGCCGCCTATATTCTTGAAACTAAATCAAAAAAGTTCTTGTTGAAAGCTCGAGATAACGCCTGTCTTCGTGGCCATTTAAAAATAGCCTTTGAATAACTTTGTCGAGAACCTCACTGAAATGAGAAATGAATCATTCATAGAGAAAAATATTAGCTATTATTGAAATGGAATTTTAAAGTTTCCACCCAAATAACGTCAAATTTATTCAAAGACCAATGGGCGAAGCGGAGCTAGGCGCGCTTTTAGTATAATTGCTGATTCTTGTTACTCTTTTTTTTTTAGATTAAAATCTGTTATTTGGTATTCAAATCGTAACTGACCCAGTTAGCGAAAGTTTTGTCTTGAGAAATATTCTAAAAGAAATCCTGCTGAGGGAGTTCTAATTTTTTTATTTTTTAATGAATACCTATATAAAGCTTAAAGGCGACGCTGAATTGAAACTGGGGCAATTTGGAGCTGGATAGAATAGAGTTAAAATACTTGCCGACTAATTGGAGAGGATGACGACCTCTGCCACTATTTCTTATTGATCCTTCTTCTTTTTTGTCGTGCTCTGTTCCCAATTTTATTTGGGTCGGTGCAAAATATCTCCCTCTTCCACTCTGCTCTATCACTCGCTATTTGGATACTCACTCCCATCTTCAAAATATCGTCTTTCATACAGTACACCCACCTGTTTCTCAGTCATTCTTTGCCTACACGCCCATCAACTTCCTTAACTCTTATTTACCCTGAATAGGTAAAATTTTTGCAAACGTTGAACGTGTCGTATTTATTTATATCAAATCAACAGCCTTAATAATAAGTTTGAAGCTTTTAGCTTTAAAATGATAACACTTCCATACATCCAACCGTTGACTCTTTAAGAACCTTTTTTTCTAAGACTCTAAACTTACAGACAGACAGACAGAGTTACTTTTAGATTTATAATTAGTTGGGGTTGTGATATATCTCAAAAATTAATTCCAAAAAACTAATTTTGCTGGTAACTTCGTCTACGCATTACACTTATCTGCATATTTTGAACAATTTAGATAATATTGTCAACAATATCAACACGTTCTAGAATCTAGGAGGTATACAAAAATAAACTAGCGGATAACTGTTTCCGCAAACTATGGATAAGTCTTTTTATTTTATTTTTCATTACATGGCTAATTATAGTTTCTATGTCTAATGTATAATATGTATATTATGGTTTCCATTCACAAATCTGTACAATCTGCAAAGGTCTTAACGCAAAGATTGGTACTTAAGGTCTGTTTGTATAAGTCGCGCCCCGGATACGGTGACCCGGGAGGGACCACGCCCCTCCAGTGGCCGGGGGGCGTCGTCGGTGTAGGAGATCGGGGGAGGTAGTTGTCTCCCCCGAGGAGGGCCCTGGAGCATCGCAGGGGAGCGGAGGCTGGGGTTTTCCGGAAGTCGCTTAGCGTTCCCGGGGACCCTCTACAAGCCTGAGGAAGGCCATAGCTGTGGTTTTTATTGGGTAGGGCTCTCCCTTCTGGGGAGGAGAGCCCCACATAACCGCCGGCTCTCCGCAGCTGGGTTATGCAATTTAATGCATTCTCCTCAGCAGAACATAAAAAGAAAAAAATGGTCTGTTTGTATATATTTATTTGTTGATATTTTCATACTTTATTATAAGACTGTTTGTTACCTTAATAAATAAATAAATAGCTTACAGTATTTTTTAACAAACTCTGTAACATTCTAAAGTGTAATTAATCCACGTTCGGTTAGATAATATAATTATACATTCGTATGCCAGTAGATTCGTGACAATTGCTTCCGCATCACTACATCCAGGTTTTCATCCCGTTAGAAGCAGCTAATATCTGTTTAATCCAGCTGACGTCACGGGACTCGGCAATATGGCGGATTAAGCGCTCATCGAGGGGATATGCTAATTTTAATGAAATGGCGTCAGCTTATCATATTTACAATTTGGTCGCGCCGTTTTCATATAAATGCAAAAGATAAGAGGCTTAGATGCTAATTGCTTAGTTGTTATGAAGGCAGGCAGTTATCATTGAAGTGCAGTTGGTTTTTAGTTCATACATACTTATACTTCAAATACATATATATATATATATATAATATATATATATATATATATATATATATATATATATATATATATATATATATATATATATATATAATATATTATATATATATATATATATATATATGTTGAATAAAACTCTTGTACTGTTCCACTAATTTTAATTATTGTCGACCTGACCGGTTTCGCTTTACAGCATTTTCAAAGGTTAAAGCAAACACAGCTGTTCGTGTTTACGCTTCTATCTCTTATCGCTTATATTCTATCTGAGAATACTGGGACCTTATCGGCTTTGAACTAAAGCTCCCGCCCTCCAGAGCGGTGAACCGTGCGCACCGCAGCCTCAGGAGAGTACATGAATTTGGTATCCCGGTATTTGCTCCCATATAAAAATTACAAAGGATATTGTTTTTTGCTGATTCCGCGCAGTTCATGATGACTTGTCCAACAAGCAGACAAGGTCGACACGTGTTTCGTCTCTCAGCGAGACATCTTCAGGATGTGTTGCCCGCTCGGTGACTCACCAGCGGCTCTGGTGAGCCGCTGGTGAGTCAGCAAAAAACAATATCCTTTGTAATACAATGGACTTCCGCAAAATAACACCTGCTACAATAGAGTACCCATATAAAAAGGTAGGCGTTTGGTATATAATAAACCTTTGCAAGAGAATTCGGGGGGGGGGGGGGGTCTTTCTTTGACACTTCGAAACTTTAGTTTTTCGTGCGCCTTAGCCATCGTATTTTTTGTAAAATAGGGAGTCTATACCTGAGATTCCTGACATTTTCAGATCAATAAATTTTAAGTATTATTAGAACCACAAAAGTTTCAAAATTACCTAACCTCTTTAACGTGAACTTCACAATGTCGTTATAAAATATGGAATTGAGACAGAATCTCGTAAACATAAAACACGGTGACATTTAAATGAATCATAAACGAAGCTTGAAGTGAATTAATATGATATAAACCAGTTCATAACCGAGCTGTCCTAAGAACATCAAGTTTGGAAATAGAGTGACCAGCTAACAAAACTGCTTTGTTTTTTTTATTAATCAATCAAAAACAAAATTAACTTTATTTAAATAAGACTTTATAGAACGCTCTTTTGAATTGTCAATATATAAATATATAAATAATAATCGTCATCGTCGACATATACATATATAAATATTTTTGATAGAAATATATATCAACAAGCAAAAGGTACGTGTACACATTCATCAAACGTCTGTCTCCACCGGAACTCAAACTCGGGACCGCAGAGATGGCGACACCTTGGAGCCGGTATGCTGACCACTCGTCAACAGAGGTGTACATCAACTGATTCGAAAACCAGCGCCAACGACGCACTTAAATATCTATTCGAAAATAATTTCGGAATCAATCCGTTTCAGAAATGGATCACCAAATCGAATCCTCCGTTATATCCGCACAAACAATTGAATTAATGAACGCCGTAGCGAGTCAATTTTCACCGGAACATCTAACACTGACTATGAGCAGGCTTTATTGCGGAACCAATATCCTGAAAGGCATTCCTAGTTTTGAATGCAGTTACCGAGTTATGAAACTGCAACCGTACGCAACACGTCCACCGCGGACAAATACCTGACAAGCAACCGGGAAGGATAACCTAGTTCGGGAGAGATTTGTTTCAACCAGTTTACTGCTCGCTGTTAGTCCCCCCCCACCACCCCCAAACTCCGTGCTGGATAACTCACGCTTCGCTGTATTTTTCTCGTGCGCATTATTTGCATGCCGTGGCAGCTCTCAAGTTTGGAGTAACGAAACAGGTTTAAACGACTTTGAAAAAAGAAGGAAGGCTAAGTTTAGAAAAGAAGAATAAGTAATTGCATAAATTGAAATTGTAAATAATTAAGTTGTAATATTTGTTTATACGAATGCTTTATCAATTTGATCTTGCATATTTAGATTGATAAAGCATTTATATAAACTTATTACAAAGGATATTGATTACGTTTGCTGATTACGCGCAGTTGATGATGACTTGTCTAACAAGCAGACAAGGTCGACACGTGTTTCGTCTCTCAGCGAGACATCTTCAGGATCTGTTTTTTTTTTTTAGAAAATTGATGCTGCCATTACTTTCGCTCTCTAGTTTAAATTTAATTTTATGGTGTAAGTTATTGATTTTATTTAAAAAATTATGCAATTCCTGATCTGAGTCTTTCCAACAGATAAGAACATCATCAACATATCTGTAGTAATATAGTAAATTTGGATCTCCGATGACATGTCTATTTTCAAAGTCGTCCATAAAGATATCAGCCATTAAGGGGCTTAATGGAGACCCCATAGCAAGTCCTTCTTTTTGTTTGTAGAATTTGTTATTAACTATAGGTATATATTAACTGTCTCGCTGAGAGACGAAACACGTGTCGACCTTGTCTGCTTGTTGGACAAGTCATCATCAACTGCGCGGAATCAGCAAACGTAACCAATATCCTTTGTAATACAATGGACTTCCACAAAATAACACCTGCTACAATAGAGTATTTATATAAACTTATTTAAATGAATATTTATTATACAGTAATACCCCGGACTTAAGCGATAGGTGGGTCCGAGCGATTGCCGCGTAAGTCAAATTCGCGTAAGTCGGGGTTCAACTTTGCATACAAATATTGTCTTTATATTGCATAATATAAAGTATGTTTAATCGGGACCAGAGTTTCAAGAAAACAATAATTTAGAAGAAAAATGTTTAATTAAGTGTAAGATAATAAAACAATTTACATTGTTATGAATAAAGTAAACTAAACCGAAGTTATTTGATGTAGAAGGCTTTGTATATTCTAATAATGTTGCTTGACGAGTTAAGTTTTTCTCCTTCTCACGCAAAATTTCCTCGAAGCATACCAGTAATTTTTTTATTCCCTGTTTTGTAGTAGAAACGCGTTCTTCATTAGTATCTATTTTTTCTAAAATTTGTAACCCTTTTACAAGCTTTTATTTACTTCACCTGTCCCGTTATCTGTCGTTCTGTAATCAAATCTTGCAACTTAAATTTGATCCACTTCCCGGTTTCCGATTGAGCTGAAATTTGGTATACACGTTTAGTTCGGATGACAATGCATGATTAACTGTGTGACGTCATTCTAAATCCAACATGGCGGCGTATCCAATATGCGGACCAATTATTTTTAAAGCACTCCTACAATATGGGTATCAAATAAAAGGGCTTGCCAAGAATAACTAGAAAAAAATAATGTGACGTCATTCTAAATCCAACATGGCGGCGTATCCAATATGGCGGACCAATTATTTTTAATGCACTCCTACAATATGGGTATCAAATAAAAGGGCTTGCCAAGAATAACTAGAAAAAAAAATGTTACGTCTCTCTTAATCCAATACGGCGGAACACCAAAAATGGCGGATAATTTTCTTTTATTCGTTCCTACAATATGGGAATCAAATGAAAGGGCTTGTTCTCAGCAAGCCTGTAGAGGTACTAAAAAGTTAAAAATATAATTAAAGAAAAAAACTCCTTTTTAAAAACAAGCTTTTATTATTTGTTTATAAAATGAACTAAAAAGTTAAAAATAAATTATTAACACTAAAACTTTTCACCATAAATAATTATTCAATCTCGTCCCCCCTCTTTATCATAAGCGTGTTTACATTGTGATAGCTTGAGGAAAATGTTGTGTTGTATTAAATGTAACTATAGGCGAATAAGATAAAGTGATAGGATAAAGCATGAGCCTGATAACGAAGAATTGTCAGAGTCAAATTTCGTCTTTTCATCGAAGTCCATACTATTGTTTGGTTATCCTCATTTAGATATCAATTAATCTACAAAATTTTCATACGTCTTATAAATATTTAATTCCAGTAATATGTTCTCTTGGTGGTCTGCAGCACGTGGTCGAACTAAATATTCAAGCCTCTTCAATATGAATGATAATGTTGGGTGTCTCTCTTCTTAGTCGTTACACTCTTTCCAGAGTGTCGTGGTCGTCATTTTGAGTCATTGCGAGTGATGCTCTTGGTAATACGGCGCCATTCGTCCCGGACTGCAGCCTTCCGGGTACATTCGCAGACCGAGCACTTAGTCGCGGCCTTGATCTGGTCTGTCCATCTCATTGGTGATCTACCACGTGGCTTGGTGCCTTCAACCCTTCCCTGCACTACGAGGCGTTCTATTGAGTCATCACCATGTTCGGTGTATAAAAATCTTCGGTTCGGTGTATAAAAGAATCTCCGATAGCTAACTAAATTGTCTTAGATCTTAATCGTTAATCGTTAAGTACTGAGTCTAACGATTAAGCTTCAGCGATTTAAACGGTGATAATGATAATAAATCGTGAGGCATAAAACAAAATTATAGTCCCTATTAAATTATTAAGCATGAAAGATTATATAGATGCATGTTTGTTCCTTATTTACGTAAAATTAATTACATGAATTTTATTGAAATTTACAAATATGTAGCTTACAAATATATAACACATAGGCTATTGTTTATAACCGCGGGTCGCCGGCGGGCGCGAGGAAGTCGGGACTGCTACGGCGACCCGGGTGGAGGAGACCGGGGGAGGTAGTGTAGCCTCCCCCGAGGAGGGCTCCCCTCTAGGCAGGGGAGCGGAGGCTGGGGGTTCCCGGAAGTGGCTTGATGTTCCCGGGGGCTCCCTAATGCCTGAGGAAGGCCATCCCTGAGGTTTTTAGTGGGTAGGCCTCCCCCTTCTGGGGAGGAGAGCCCCACATAACCGCTGGCTCGCTACAGCCGGGGTATGCAATTTAATGCATTTTCCTCAGGGGAATAAAAAAAAAAAAAGGCTATAGTTTATAAAGATATTAGTCACAATAATATAAAGAACTTGAAATACTGATCCTGGCACCAGCTAGCATAACATAAGACAAGGTAAATTACAGTACAATGTCATGTGTTATTCAAATGCATTAACGCCAACATAATCACGATCAACAAAAACTCTTCATCCAAATATACCAAAACCCTGCATTATTTATACCACGACTCCTATGAGTATGAAATAAAACATGGCGTCTCTTCGACATCACCAATATTATGGAAGCCTTAAGCAACTGCCGGGAGAAACAAACGGCCCAAGGGTAAACGTTAAGTGGCGGCCGGACATTAATCATAGGAAGCCGGCTGTAATCACACAGAGAATTCAAAGGAGCGGGAACAAGGACGCCGTACAAGTGCATAATCGCGAATGTGATTACGGGAGAAAAATGGCCAGCCCACCTTTGCATTCGGCCGGTTTTGTTTTTCGACCGGATTAAAATTTTCATTACGACGGCTTTGGAGTTCTTTTGTTTTTGCGTGTTTGGATTTGTGTATGCTTGTGAGTGTGTCAGCAAATATTCCTTGTATGAATGATTACAAAATGTCTTTCGTCATCATAATTCTTACTTTTATTGTAAGCGCGAAAGTTCGTATAGATGTTTTTTACTCTTTTACGTAATAACTTCGCAATGTATTTTAATAAAACTTTACATTTATATAGATTATACCTCAGAATAAGCCGCTCGAAATACTAATCCTGCGCAAAATAAGTTTATAAAAAGGTTTACTTATAAATTTACCGAGTTTTTAGTTGAGACATGTAACTTCATGACTTTAGCCATTCATTCATAATTTAAATTAGACTCTTAGAAAAAAGATATTAATTTTTCCGTTTCATTTTGATTTGTTATTACTCTCAAATGCTATAATTTGTTTATTGATTGATCAAAAACAATCTTAAAAATAGCTTCTAAATTTCGGGTCACGATTTTGAATGATGACGATAGGTGACAAATGCAAGAAGTCATTTGATGCTGGCATCTCAGAATCGACAGCGAGAAGAGGCGTACGCCTTGAAGAAGCGTGCGCTAAGTGTTCCCGTACGCCCTTCATAAAGAGTGGCGAGGCCCTCACGGACCAGCATTGCCGGAGTCGCGCCAAAGTAAAACCAATTGGTGGTCCCCGCGACATCCGGCAAAGTGGGGAGATGGAACACGCCGAGTTTTTAGTGGGTGCGAGCCCCATACCTCCCCTCCTCCCTTCCCTGGAGGAGGGTTAGTGCACCAGGGAATAAGATCTCTCCACGGATTAGGCATTTTCTCCGTCTCAAAGGATCGATCAGCGTTGAGATCCCTGGTACTTATCTACTAATGACTAAAATGAAGGTAAATAATGCAGAAATATTTACAAAATAGTGATTGTTAAAATTTCTATTGATACTGATCAATTTGTAATTTTATAATTGTTGATTACTGTAATATACCAGAAGTTGCATGGTACTGTGACAACTCATTGTAAGTTCGCCACTTTTTTCATCTAAGGCGAGTGTCAGTATTTGAAAGAACACGCCAACGTAGACGCGTGTTAAAACAATTGACAGAATTACTTCCACTACGGATGGCTTTATTACAAGTTGTATAAGTTCCCTTATTTATTTATAGAATAATGGAGTTTGCTTGCATTTAAAAGAAACTCTATTAGGTCAGAGTAAGCGCTAACTGCGCCTCTCCTGAGGTGCGGTCATTAAGACCAACGGTTCAGGCCCAGTTTAGTCGCTAGGTCTGTCGGGTCGAGTCGCCTCGTTTCGTCAGGAGTCCGACATAATCATCGTGACCCTTGGTTGCGGTGCGGTGGTATTCATGAGGATTCTCAGCCTCTCCTCTCCAGAGGAAAAAAAGGTTAGTGTTCTTTCTGTTTGATACAAAAAAAATCGCTGTTACTTAATCCAACTCTTTCTTACTATACTTTGGCAATCGCACAGTTATCGGCTTGAAATTGTAATAAAATTACAAAAATTTGAGTTATGTGCATTGATGACATACATCGAAATAAGAACACCGTAAACTTGAGAACTACTCATCAGGTATTCAGCGCGGGCGCCGCGCACCCGTCACCCGCAAAGGGCCATCCCGATCCTTGTCAACTCGCCCCTCACCAGAAGTGCGTCGCAATTTGAGCGAGCATTACTTGTGCAATATTTCCTCCCGTGGTGGAGTCCTTTGCGCAATTTCGTGTGGGGAAGCTTCGAGAAGCAGCGATAAAAACAAATAAACGGGGAATGGGGACTTACTGTGAAAGAAATTGCAAAAAATGTGTAACAAAGGATGATTTTATTGTAGTTTGTGTACTAAAATATTTGTAATCATTTAATCATTATTATTAGAAACGAACGAACAGGAACGAAAGTAGGCTTAAAATACAAAAAATTCAAAAAAACTCGCAGTGAAGATATAAGGAGAAAAAACCAGGCTAACAGATGCTCTTGAACAAGCTTTGCGACTTAAGTGGAAATGGCTGGTCATTTGTCAAGATATACAGACAAGAGATGGTCTCTACAAACTACCAAATGGGTAGGGCCTGCTGGAAAAAGAAGCAAAGGCAGACCATTTAAACGTTGGGCCGACGATATAAAAGAATTAGCAGGCAAAGACTGGTTGACATTTTCCCAAAAATCTTCCTCTAATTCCTTCCATTTGTCCCTACAAATGGAAGGAATTAGAGGAAGCTTTTACCCGAAAGGGGTTCGTGTAAAATAAACTAGTTAAGTAACCTACTAACACTCTATACTGAAATAAAAAGCTTTATTATTATATAATCATGTTTATTTTGTTATAATATTTTGTAATCTGAAATGTATATTTTTGTCTAGAAATATTAACTTTTTAATTCAATATTATTAAACAGACTCATGCCTCTTTGCAATGGGTGTAGGCAGTTTTTCACTCGCTACGTTCTTAAATATACTTCTCTAGCTTCCTCGACATTTCTTATACTTTCATGAACACAAAATGCCTGTCGGTTACTCTTAATCTTACTTTAGTACCTATATCACGTATTTGATCCAAGTATGTTTCTCTAGGTCGTCCTCTATGAACTGCCCAATATTGCCATATAAATTTGTTTTATTAGTCGTCTTTCGTGCATCCTTTCTACGTGTCAAAATCATCTAAGCATTCCCTTCACAATTTTTGGGGCTATATTTTCTTTCACATCGCATATTTTCCCTATTGCATCATTTCGTAATTCATCCTTCATCGTTAATTCAACTAGCGGGCTAGAGGTCTCAAAGCCCTCATTTTTCAAAGCATTAATCTTTTTTTTATAATTCTTTTTGCACCTAGCATAGCTTATTCGCCATTGTAAAACCGTTTAATTAATATCTTCATAGGCTATTGAAATATAGTTATTTCAATAGCCTATGAAGATATTAATTATAAAATCCGCCATTTCGTCCATCTTGAATTGACAACGATACTAAACGTAAATCGTCGTAAAAAAAGCAAAATAGGTGTACCAAATTTTCAAGTTAAATTTTTACACAGAGACTTAGCAACAAATATGGTAATCTAAATAAAATCGCTTTAAAATTTATTGTTTTAAGTTGATACTCATTTTAGCGTGAATAAAATAATATATGCGATTCCTCTTTAATGCTGTGCCGAATAAGTTGAAATGTAATTTATATAGTTTTCGAGCAATGCAATTAAAGGTCTAGGAAGAAACACATCAGAATATCCTATACTTTGTACATTGTTTTTCGATAAAAGAGAAACCGTGCAATTTTAATAGTTAATATCTATTGCATTGTAATTCAAAGAACCCTTTGGTTTTATTATCAAATTGGATTTATTAGATAGATTTATGGATTATTAGAACGCACGCGTTTTGCGAACATTATGATTAATTTTGTATCTCGGCTTCTTGTTGCGAGCGAAACACCAGATTTGGAATCTTTTTATTCCCATATCTGATGAACATGAATAATGAATCCTAATGAAATATCATTAGGATTCATTATTCATTGCTATGCTGTTATTTATTATGGCTCGATCTTATTATAGGTATGCCGCAAGTGCCGTTAAATTGGGTATTTGTCTGATACCATGGAATATGGGGAAGATTAACACCATGTCTTCTTGCACATGGTTGGACAAACTCTTTTTTATTTAGAACTAGCAACAGCTCAGGATTCGTAATGCGAGTAGCTTTATCCCAACTAATATTATAAATGCGAAAGTAATTCTGTCTGTCTGTTACGCTTTCCCGCTTAAACCTCTCAACCGATTTTGATGAAATTTGGTACAGACAATCTTTAGACCCTGAGACAGAACATAGGCTACTTTTTATTTCGAAAAAAAGGGATGAAGGGGTTGAAAGTGAGATTTCTTTATTTTAAAAGATAAAACCATGAAACTTTATATTTAAGTACTTGTTTGTTGTACATTTGTTCTAGCATTTTTGAAATATCGACCAGGTAGGGGGTGAAATAAGGGTTGATAGTTAGAGTGCAAGTCCTAAAAGTCACGCTAGTATTCCATTGCTTTAAATAAATAAACCGTTATTTCTAGAAGGTGTTTGATATTGTTTACAACACTAGGATAATATTTTAAATACGTCATAGCAGCCTTAAATAACCTGATGATATTTGTCGATAAGATTGAGATTGATCAGACTTTAATTTATTTATTTTATATTAAGTTCAAAACAAGTTACAGAAAATTGAACAAAAATAATAGAAATGGAACCTTGGCGAAATTTAGGTTCTACCTCAACTAATAATGTGCAGCAAAAGATCGACTATCAAGCTGATATATTAGAATAAGGATAACAATACCAACTTTGAATTTCTAGCGATGCAAATCCCTTGTCTTTATTTTTTTCCTTCAGGAGAGAGAGGCTGAGAATCCTCACTAAGGAGCACGAAATGTACCCACGATACCATTGCAACAGCAAGTGTCACGGTGGTTATGTTGGACTCCGCGTGGCCAAGGCGGTCTGATCACGTGACCTAACGACTGAACTCAGCCTTAGCCTGGGCCATAAGGGCTCTACGGCTTGAATGGAGGAGGTACATCCCTGGATACTTTTAAAGGAATCTAGTCTTTATCGTTAACATTTTGTTTAATTAAATAAAACAACTTAAATGCAGATTTGAAGCGATTGCAAGGGGCACGAAATGTGCCCAGGATACCAAACAGCCAAGTGCTGCAAAGGTTATGTTGGACTCTATATGAGCCTGGGCGGCATGACCGATATATGTAAATCGTCAACTAAACTCGACCTTAAGCCTTGGTCCTATTGACTTTATAACTGGGAATGAGAGCGATCAATCATCAAATTGTGGTTCCAAATAAAAAAGAGTACTAAATTAAACAGCTTGTTAGTGGATAACCATCAACATGCTATCTATAGTTCGCAGAGCCTTTAAAGAGGAAAGTTTGAAGTTTGCATTATTCTGCGGAATATATTAACGGGGAACGGGGAATATCTTAACAAAACTTTATGACAACTTTGCTCAAAGAACTCTTTTCACTAAACTACAAATACATGTTTTTAGTTTATATAATAATATTATCTTTTGCACTGTCTTAAAAAAGAACTTATTTATTCAGTGGCAATTATATATTTAAATTAATTAAGAGACATTAAGAAAGCTGGTAACTGGAGTCTCTTTCAAAAACCCAGTACTCATTACCACCTAAATCAATATATGATAGCCCTTAAAAATTTTGACCTGTAATAAAATAGTTCCTCTGAATCTAGCTGGCTATACAGTTTAGTTACATTTCTCATATAGAAATGAGACCAAGTTGATACACTCTATGTACCAATTTAATTCGCTTAAATGACCTCTTCTCGTTGGATCTTATATCTTGCGCAAGCCCTGTAAAGGACCAGGTCTTTTGATCCGTGTTGAACTAATTTAACGGTAACGTATAAGCTTGTCAATTGACAATAGCATTCATCTTTGTGCAAGTCACCTGTCTATAGTTGTAACGAATACAGACACAGGATCTTTTAGCTTTCCAAAATTCAAGAAAATGTTTTTAAATTGTTGCTCTTAATACATCGAGAATACACATGCAGTTGCAGCATGGTTATCAGTCTTTTCCATTTAGGTGACGTTTCCATTCGAAACATTTGAAGACAAATTTTGCGGGTCGCGTGCCGGGTCGGCCGGAAGCGGAAACACCGCGTGTTTACGACACACCACTCATTTCTGACGCCATCGCACTTTGACGACCAATAAACCGGATTGCGATCCGTGGAGGAGCGCCGATGGAAAAACAAGTTGGAAAGTTTTCGTTGGCGCTTTATTGAGCGTCGCGGCTGATCTGTTTTTCTATTGGCATTTTGTTTGCGTCCTTTTATACTTATCGCAGAATCGCTCCGCGTTAGGTTATGAAATCTGAAATGAAGTAGTTGTTGTTGTGGTCTTCAATTTTTTTCTTACTAATATATTAAATGCATGCGTAACTCTGTCTGTCTGCCTGTCGTGCTTTCACATTTAATTTCCGATTTAAATGAAATTAGGTATACAGATATTCTAGAGCTTGAGCCAGCATTCAGGCAAAAACGAAAAAAGTACTGCAAGTAATTGAAAATACGTCATTTTCAAAGATAGAAGTTAGGATCTTAATTGTCGGATTTTTGGTTAAATATAAATAAAGTTTATACATATTTATAAACATATTTATATCCTCAACAGGGTAAAAAATGGGGTAAAAGATTTGTCTGAATAGGGTCATAAACTATTGAACCTATTTTGATGATATTTTTTGGTACATTGGTAGCATAATAGATCTGGAGAAGGATACAGGGTAATTTTACCCACGGAAAAATTCAATCTGATTAAAACCATGAGGATAGTTGGGAGGGTTATGCTAGGAGTTTCTCTGCGTGATTGTATCAGAAATGATGAAATCCGCAGAAGAACCAGTCACCGACACAGTGGGAAGAATTGCGAGCTTTGGTTGGCTGTGGGCAGGATACATTGCACATTGCCCCCATGACTAATGGCCACTGGAGCGGAAAGGTTTTATTCGAGCATATACCGGACACCGCAGCACCGTTGGTAGGCCTCCCACTAAATGGGCAGACGGACGGTTTGCAGAGCAGGACCGACCAGTGTGTAGATCCTTAGGTAGGCCTATGTCCAGCAGTGGGCGTTTATTGGCTGAAATGAAGATGATGATGGTAGTTGGAGTCACGAGAAAAAAATTAAGATTATTTTCATCATGGAAATATATATTATTTCTTTTGGAAAAACCCACATAACACAGATGAAGCCGCGGGCTTTATTTCTGAGCTCCTTAGAATGATTAAAGTTTTTCTTTCACTTTTGATTAGCTAGCGAAATAATAATACGATTTAAAGTTTTAAAACAATTGCCAAAAATGACCGAAAATAAAAGTAGCCTAATTAGCCTCTTTCTTGGACTCTACTATTTTTGTACCAAATTTGTACTAACAAAAACTAATAGGACTGTCCGTCGTTGGGGCAGAAAGGTCTTCGAGTGGCTGGTATATACTCCTACTAGATGAGAAGATGATTTGGTGAAGACTACAGAAACACGCTGGAGGCTAGCAGCTCAGGATTGACCGGTGTGGAAATCTTTTGGGGGGGCCTATATACAGCAGTCCAGTTTAGGTTGAACTGATGAAGATAGATAGGCAGACAGAATTAATTTCGCATTTATAATCAGAACGATTTATTAATCAAAATTAATCAAAAATAATATTGAGTTTAAACGGCAAAACGTTCAGCCTATTTCCCAGTGAGTATGTGGAGCAGCCCGCATCTTGAGGCCTCGAGCCCGCAGGGATCGACGCCATGTTTAAATTTGCAATTCAACCGGCACACCTTGGAGTCGTGCCGTTTGACAAACAAATATGAGGACGAGAGTCGCAGAGGTCGCAACCCGCCTGAATAATGAAACTCTCTAGATACAATTGACCCTCCTTGTATTGTCGTGTGCGTGTTGTACCACGTCGCTGCATTTCATCTAGCTGAAATAAGACCAAGATATTTTTGATCTTATACCGTACCTAATCGTCAAATCATTCTTAAGCATATCTTGGAAACTAGTTAGAAACTTAATTTACAATCTTCATCCTTACTGATATACTAATTTTGTAAATGCAAAAGTGTCTGTCTGTCGCGCTTTCGTCTTACAACTACTGTAACAATTTAAATGAAATTAGGTAAGAAGGTAATAAAGGGCTTGAAAAAGGATATATGTTACGAGCATGCATGAAAACGCTCATGAAAGTGGAGGAAGCAAGAGAAGGAACAAGGCGTGACATATATGTATGTATGTATATGTTACTTTTAAATGCAAAAGATGGGCTGTCAGGGTTTGAAATTTGTATAGAAAGTATGATATTTTTACAGCTTTTGATTAAACGTTTTTGATTAAACATTAATAAATATGGCTTTCAAAGCTTTTTGCAATTTAACCGTACAGGGGGTAAAAATAGGGGATGAATATTTTTTATTGAGCATTTGAGGATAAAATATCAATACTCAATAGTTTTATTTAAACTTTATTTGCATATTATCGACCCTGTTAAAGAAAGGAATATGAATTTTTCAACATAAAAAAATAATATTTTCGTGTCTACAGTAATCACGTGAGCAATCAATATAATATATGTATAGTTATTATTATGTCGATTAATATCACGCGTCTTTATAAGACACGAACCTTTATAAGGCGTGCGCGGGGATATAGGTTCAACCCGTCATTACCGCCATCAGCGAGCCTATCTCAAGGCAACGCTAGTCATTACCGGCGGAGGATACGCAGATCGTGACATGTCCTTAGCGACCCTCCTAACCAACTCACGCAGGAACTTCTAGACCTGCAAGCGGCGGCGTCTGAGCCGTCGCCTCCCTTGTCACCCCCTAATCGGCAGCCTTCTGCTTAGCCACGAGTAGGTTTCCGACAATACGGGCCGGTCCCACTTTGGAGAACCGTGCCTACTTAGCGTTTAAGCCCTCTCCATGGGGCAGCGCTAACCGTACCTCTCCTTAAGGGTGCAGCTCTCTCGTCAATAAAGCCAGTAGGGTCATTAGGACCAAAGGCTGAGTTTAGTTGGTAGGTCTGTGTGGTCGAGCCGCCTCGACAGCACCAGGAGTCCGACATAATCAACGCATCCCTGCTTTCCTGTTGCGTTGGTATCCATGATGGATTCTCATCCTCCTCTTCTGAGGAAAAAAAAATATATATATAGGTCCAACAATAGAGGTCGGGCGCTTTAGCTCAAAGCCGATAAGGTCCCAGGGCTTCTGCCCGACCAAAGGCTGTAGGTAGTGTTTAGTTGGTGGGCTAGCTAGTTAGACTCCAACATAACCACCCGCCGTAGACCGGGCGCGGGTGGTATCCAGTGTAAGGTCGCCCGAGCACCAAGGAGTTATTATAACGACTACAAT